>CM059332.1:921996-986664 GCA_030340685.1 Protosalanx chinensis
GTAGCCAATCGCAGAAGGTTTTAATGATCGACAAGGAGAGCTTTAAGGAGACAAACGGCTGAAATCTTGTCTTGGACGTGTTCAATAAATAGACCTACCGGTATATGCGATGCTTGTCCATGTTTATATATATTTATATATTCTATGTATTTCACTTCTTGTGAACTTGAAACCTCACTATGGTTAACGGCACTTCAACAACATGCCACATTTCTGATGAACTGACACCAGAATCACCACAAAGCTTCAAGGTTCAATGACTGCATGAGCAACACAAACTGCTGTGCTGTACTTTGAGGATCCATGCCTGACAGACGTGTTGTCCAGGCATCCCATAATGTTCAGCTCCACCGTATTAAGTCATTTCTGATAAAAGGCCACAGTGTTTGGGGATGATGTCCCTGTATGGTTAAGGACTTGGGGGGGGGGGGGGGGGGTGACAGGGAGAGAGGGGTGTGTGGAGATGACTGCAGCAGCTAGCAGAGGATGTGACTGGATCCTGGGCAGAGTGGATGTTAGAAAGGAAACTGGCTTAGTGGATTTCAAAGTCACCCAGGCAGCTTAATAGCTTTCATAAATGACTCAGCACATTATTCCAGTTGTACAGTAGTCCATTACACGGTGCGTTGCAGTTACCAGTACAGGACGCACATAGCCGCACACACACTCTCCCTCACACACACACACACACTCACGCATGCACACACACACACACACACACACTGTCCTTCTGGCTCAAGCCTGGCACTTATTCAACAACCCACTTGGGCTTGAATGCAAAATGAGCTCTTCCAGCCATAACTTTAAAGACAGTTCACTCCTTCTGACTGCCTGCAGAGGGTTGAAATGGACCCAAGGTGTCAACCAGTCCCATAACCCTTTGCTCCATGAGCTTAAATGGCATGCCGATAGCTAATAGCATATTGTGGTCAAAGGACAGGGAGGGAATGAGTTGGATGGGAATAAAAAAAGAGGAAGAAATTGTAAGGGGAGAGGAATAGTGTAGAGAGAGAGACAGAGACAGAGAGAGAGAGAGAGAGACAGAGAGACAGAGAGAGAGACAGAGAGAGAGAGACAGAGAGAGAGAGAGACAGAGAGAGAGAGGACAGAGACAGAGAGAGAGAGAGAGAGAGACAGAGAGACAGAGAGAGAGAGAGACAGAGAGAGAGACAGAGAGAGAGAGAGACAGAGAGAGACAGAGAGAGAGAGACAGAGAGGAGAGAGACAGAGAGACAGAGAGAGAGAGAGACAGAGAGAGAGAGAAAGTGCCCCTCTCATCCACTGTAATTAGAGGCCACCTTCCTAGAGGAATGAGGCCCATCAATCATGTTAATGATGCTTTGTTTCTGCAGAAAGAGAACCCTGCAGTAGGGAGTACCCACTCTCTTCCCAGCATGCAGTTCACCCGAAGAGAGCAGTGTTGACTGCATCCCTCCACATCGCCACATGCTGAATGAAGATAATGAGGAGATACAGGAAGTGACGTCGCTCCCCTGTTCCCATTCCTGACCAACACTCTGGAATCCCTTAGAAAAAGAACGCAGGCATTGCCTTAACCTATAGAGTCTGTGAATGTGGTTCTGATTGCCTCGTGGTTTAAAGACTCCAGCATCAGTCAATGTGCTTGGTTAACTTCATATTCGGAGCATGTGGTGGATTATTGCATAATCTAGGTTTATTCAGCGTTACATTCGATGATTCACCATTCAGAGAGGAAATAGGAACATAGACAGCCTCCACAGTGTGCAGAAACACTATAACCTTGCTGTATTCCACCTCTCCGCTTGTTTCCTTCACTGGCCCTACAGACATGATAACCCCCAGCATCATAGGAAGGTCACGTGTGACCTGTACGACCTCCACTCAATCATCCACTGGACGAACAAACTCACAACATGACCTTTGCCCCCTTCCTCTTTCCCCTAAAGACCCCCCCCTTGTCTTTTTTGACAAACCCACTCTGGCTTCTCTTCTCCCTCTGCCTGGTTTTCTCCACGCTCCTCTTCTCCTCTCTGTCATCCCTCCATCACAGCAGCCCCTGCCTGATAGAGTCAGCTGCTCTCTGGTATTGAACCTGCTGTCTTGTTCCCCTCAAGGTCGAGAGTGCTCTGGATATTAACAAGAGAGATGAGCGGGGGGGGGGGGGGGGTGGCAACCACGCCAGATGACAACACAATGCAATTACAGCAGAGTCCACTACTGAACAGGAAGGAGAGAGATAGAGAGAGGGATAGGGAGGGGGAGGGAGAGTGAGAGGGAGGGAGGAGAGAGTGAGATAGAAAGAGAGAGGGACGGATAATGAAAGAAAGGAGGGACAGAGAGAGAGGGAGGGAGAGAGGGAGGGATAGAAAGAGAGAGTGAGAGTGAGAGAGAGAAGCAGTGACAGGGATGGAAAGACAGGGAGACAGGTATAGAAACAGAGATATGTAAGGCAGAGACAAAGAAAAAAGAACAGAGAGGCTAATATTGTATTAACTCCATAGGAATCAATCTAACAACGGCAGGAGAGCAACCACAACACACACACACACACACACACACACACGCACAAACACACACACACAAGCAACACAGAGATCGGTGGATAGGAATTGAAATGGCTCATTAAGGCTCCAAAGTGATCCTGTAGACTAGAGTGTAGATGGAATCCAAACAAAGGAAAACAGAGTGAATGATTGATACAGAGATGTTCCTCCAGCAGTCCTTTAGAGGCGATGTGGGGAGATACTGCAGTGTAGCTGGTTAGGAGGACAGACCCCTCTGTCTACACCTTCCATTCAAAGTGGGCAACGGAAAGCAAATGACTAGTTGCGCTTTCTTGAAATGAAAAGTATTTCATTGGTATGAGTCTCAGAGAGGCTGATGTTATCCACTGCCGGTAAATGGAGGTTTTGCCAATCTGCTGCATTTGAGGAATTAAGCGTGTTAGAGAAAGAGAGAGAACAAACAGATGAACAAATCTGGATCATACACAGCCAAGCAAAATGTGGAAATTGATCTCTGTAGACACTGTGACCATCAAGGCACAATGGAATGTGACATCATTTCCCCACACTCTCTTTCCATCTCGGGCATATTAGTCATGCTGACATGTAAATTAACTTAAATTCCAATTTTTTTTATGTATTTTCTTTTATCTCAGGTATCATCAGTCTCATACCCTCTCTAAATAACTTATTTAACTTCTTTCAAATACCACCAGCTCAGTGATGGATGATTTGACTAAGGTATACTTAAAAAGGGAGCAAGGATTTCCATGAAAAGGACACAGAAAGATTTGTTACAGACTAGAATCAGCTTGTTAACATTTGTATGCATATGTTGGAAACAGTATTGTTGTGAAGCTTAGCAAAACTAAACTAAGGTTAGTCAACTACTATGTAGGTGTTGTTTACTGTAAATTAACCTTTGATAAGCAATTAACAGTATAGTGCATTAATGATGCTATGGCAAAGATATAAGACGTTTGTACATCTTTTGTATCGGGAAATGGGTCAGTAAATAAACAACAAACTTGGAATTATAATTCCTTGCTTCTCAACATAACGCAGAATCTCCAAGCCCACAAACTACGACCGCGTGTCCAGAATGAATGTTCAGTTCACCATGATGGTGAAGCCAGTTCAGAGTGAGGTCAGAGGTCGCTGCACTACGAAGCAGCATGTCTGTGTGATGGAGCCTGACTTACAGGCAATTGAGACAGGAAATAGGGGTCAACCTTTGGTCAGGGCACCCGGAAATTCAGCAGACTTCACATATCCCAGAATACCCACCACAGATTCCAACGCCCACCTCCCTCTCCTCTCCTACCCAGAGGCAAAGCCCCCATCCACCAATCCGGTCCCCTCGCCCCTCCAGCCCCCACCAGCACCCTATCGACAGGCATGGCTGAATGACGGCACAGGCACACATCAGCGAGCACTTGACCAGCGCTCAGCAGGGTCAGGGAGAAGGGTTAAGTGAGCCTGAGAGGGAGGCACAGCAGGAGGCACAACACAGCCAGCACTGCTGGGGAGAAGGAGGGTATGGAGTGAAGAAGGAGGAGAGGAAGAGAGGAGGAGGGGAGGAGAGGAGGAGGGGAGGAGGAGAGGGGAGGGGAGGAGGAGAGGAGGGGAGGAGGAGAGTGAGGGGAGGAGGAGAGGAGGGGAGGAGAGAGAAGGAGAGGAGAGGAGGGAGGAGGGGAGGAGGAGAGGAGGGGAGGAGGAGAGGAGGGGAGGAGGAGAGAAGGAGAGGAGGGGAGGGGAGGCACTGAGGCAGAGCCAAATGTGGACTTCAAACAGTGTGTGGAGAAAACATGTAGAGGAGGGGGGCGGGGGGGGGGTGACAAGACAAGTTCTGAGTCTATTCCAGTCTCCTCCCTCCTGGGATGACCACATGTGCTGCAAAAATATGCCCCACCCCCCCCCGCTCCCCACCCCCCCACCCCCCCACCCCCCGCCACCACTTTATTACCCCAGAGACTCCCCACCTCTAACTACCCCCCACCTCACAAAGAGCCTGCCAACAGCTGCTCACTCTCTGGAGAAAACACGACTTTCATTCATTTCACGATCAAAGTTGATGAAGATCAGATACATCAAACTAACTTCACAACTTCAGATATATCGAAGGTTCAATGCTAAGGTGGAATGAAGATTCTGACCTGTGGGAATATCTGACAGTGAGATAAACATATAATCACTTATGTTACACTGGGTAGAAATACTTTCTTAATGCCTAATCTACTTTTTTTGTAAAATGAGATTGACCGTTGGCGTTATCCCCATGCCCTGCTTTTATGGAAAATGGCTTCAATAATTTGCACTGTCAAAAAGGTGATAATTGCTGCCCCCCCCCCCCACCCCCCCCCCCCCCCCCCCCCCCCCCCCCCCCCCCCCCCTTCTCATATTACTGGATATGTGAATAGCACCAATTAAGAGTAAGTCAAACAGTAGATCAGCAAGTTATGTTATTTAAGCAGTGTGTTCATGAATGCATTGTGATGTATCAGAGAGACAGAGTGAATGAATGTGTGTGTGTGTGTGTGTGTGTGTGTGGGGGGGGAGTGTACGTGTGTGCATGTTGAATAGTAATTATCATCTGCTGCAGCAGACTAAATGGAGGAAGTGAAGGGATGCCAATCTGTAAGCCTGTTAATGATTGGTAAGTCATGGTTTCTGGATCAGGGCTGAATATAGAGAGCATCTCTGCAGCTCACTCACTCAAGGTCATCGCTGATCTCTCGTCCCCAAGGTGCTTACAAAGGAACTTCTTCCCTCGCAAGGTGTAGCTCCCAGCTGGGGACTGCTGTTGTGTTTGCCTATGCACATTATCACAGCAGGTTCCCACACAACCACACTGCAACCAGACACATACGGTGCATAAACACACACACACACACACACACAGGTATTAAATTATATGTCTTCCCTCCGATTTTGGAGGTGTCATAATGAATGATGGGCTGTGAATGAGGACCAACAGGCCAGTGATAATGAGGTGTTTGTCCCCTGCTGGAACAGAGTGAAGCAGTTCACCAAACTTCGGATGAGCCACTGCATACAGCACAGACGAGATCCTTCTGGAACTAAAGCATGAGTCTATTCAAGTGAAACGGGAGATGGATTCTCTCATGAAGAAGATATGTCTGTTAGACGAGACTGAGAGGTCCTCCTGCTGACACTGGCTGACTGAGCGATGGAGCCGGGTGTCCTGATGAACACGTCATCCCAGAGAAGCGACAGGCAGACAGGCCGCCACGCCACGCCACGCCACGCCACCGCCACCCCCCCCCCCCCCCCCCCCCACCCCACCCCCCCCCCCCCACCGGTGAGACATTCAACTGATTTACCGCCGCGATCGCTCCGTTTGTCCTGCTCATTTTTTAAGAGCTCCTGAAGTGTCATTTCCTGCGCCATGCTTGACTTGAATCTGGGGAAATGAACCTTGAGAGCATTGAATTATTAACTGTGGTGACTTTTAGACTAATTGAGCCATTACCCTGCGAGGCACAGCTAAGAGCACAGCCACATTAAGGCTGGATGACTGGGATCTTCCACCATGTGCCGCTTAACCTTAAATGCTGAGGCATGACAATGTGTGTGTTCTCTGATCGCCACACCCCTAATCTCTCAATCAAAACATTTAAAAAACTCCCAAAAAAGGTTTGTGACCTCAATTTGTAAAGGTGATCTCTGTGTTTGGATAAGCAGTTTAAATGAGGCTTCTTTTAATGATTAGAGGGCCAGGTTCAGAAGAGCACGGTAGGTTAATGCACAGGTCGTTGGAGATGTCGGCGTAGATGATTAAACAGAAACATGCTTCATGACACCCCTTCAACCCTTTTAATAAGGCCGGGATATCTTACCTGACTTCTACAAACCCAAATCTATGCAACGGTGCAACAGAATAGCACACTGCACTGTAGGCCTATGGACTGGAAGAAACCATAATGGCATCCATGGGGGGGGGGGGGGGGGGGGGGGGGGGGGGGACCTGGGAGAGGTAGGGAGGGAGAACTCTGAACAGAGCAGGGGGGAACCTGAATTCCCCACAGAGGAGAATATGGAGATGGTCCTTAGCATAAGATCCTGCAGGTATGCAATTTAGAGTTAGAGGGGGGGGGAAGATGTCAAGGTAATCTCATCAGTTTGTTGTAGGGTGGATGTTAGACGTAGCCCGTGGCCAACGTGCAACAGGAATCCGGCGGGACCCCCCCAACCCCCCAGCCCCCCCTCCACCCTCCACCCTCCTCCCCAGGGTTCAGGCTGCGGTGCTGCAGCATGGCATCATACTGGATACACCCATGTCCCTAACCACCACCACCCCCACCCCCCCGGCCCCCCCCCTGCCCCCCCCGGCCCCCACGCTTGCTGCTGGAGAGCTGAGATTGAGTATCTAGAGAGAACACTGATGGATGCGAGATGTGCACCAACAGCTTAGGAGACGTAGGGAGAGCAGACTGGTGTGTGAGACAGGTGACAGGCACGACAGGATTGGCCTCAGGTGTCTACAAATGAGGGGGGGAAAGAGACAGGTGTGTTCTCATCAAAACAACGGAGGAGGAAAATCCCTCTACAGGCACAAACATGGCCGATCGAGAACTACGCTGTGTTGTCTGTGGCAGGTGTCTGTCAAACAGCCAGCCATATGGAGGGGGAGGGGGAAGGTGGAGGAGCTACAATACACAGCAGTGGAGCCTGCACTCCCTGAGAACATGGGGGGGGGGGGGGGGGGGGGGTGATGGGGGGGGGATGGGGGGGAATGCGCTGCAGTCCCTGGAGTGAGGGCCTGAGGGGGGGGGGTGCTCACAGGTGGGGGTGACCTCTCTTGAAAGCCTGAGGGGGGTGAACTGCACTGGAGGGAACAGAGTCCCACTGGGGGAGGGGTGGAGGGGGGGGGCACCATCCCTGGGGAAACAGAGATCAGGATGGGCTTCTCTTCCTCTCACTCCATCTTTTCCTTAACAGCTAATAGAAGTTGGAGAGGGGTGGCAGAGGGGAGGTTACATGGTGCATTTTTTACTGATTGGCATTTAGAAAGCTGCCCCTTGCTGACTCCTCGTGTATTGGGGGGGGGGGGGGGGGGGGGGTGACGATCTCAACGTTCTCAGATCCTCTGCCCTGCGGATGGAAAAAAGTGGCTGCACAGCAAATCAGAGGCAGATAAGGCCAGATTGTGCTGTATTGATTCTAGATAGTCATCGTCTCTCCAGCGCTGGCCACAGCTTGGTTCTCAGACCTGGAGAGCTCTGGATAGTTGTCAGGACTGAGCCTGCCTGCCTGCCTGGTGTCAGCAGTTAGCATGGTAGCATGCTAGGCAGTGAAAATGCAACATGAAGCTAGAGAAGCCAGAACAGGCTTTGTGTGTGATCACAGTGCTTTCACTCCGACACCAGTCAACCCTAAAGCTGTCGATTCCTCCTCACATACAACAATGGCACACAAGCGATTCTCTGTCACACCACAGAAGAGCTCTGTCTCTCTCTCTCTTTCTCTCTGTGTCTGTCTGTCTCTCTCTTTCTCTCTGTGTCTGTCTCTCTCTCTCTCTCTCTCTGTGTCTGTCTCAGTGTCTCTCTCTCTCTCTCTCTCTCTCTCTGTGTCTGTCTTTCTGTGTCTCTCTCTCTCTCTCTCTCTCTCTCTCTCTGTGTCTGTCTTTCTGTGTGTCTCTCTCTCTCTCTCTCTCTCTCTCTCTGTGTCTGTCTCAGTGTCTCTCTCTCTCTGTGTCTGTCTTTCTGTGTCTCTCTCTCTCTCTCTGTGTCTGTCTTTCTGTGTGTCTCTCTCTCTCTCTCTCTCTCTCTCTCTCTCTCTCTCTCTGTGTCTGTCTCTGTCTCTCCCTCTCTCTCTCTGTGTCTGTCTTTCTGTGTCTGTCTCTCTGTCTCTCTGTCTCTCACTCTCTCTCTGTCTCTCTGTCTCTGTCTCTCACTCTCTCTCTGTCTCTCTCTCTCTCTCTCTCTCTCTCTCTCTCTGTGTCTGTCTTTCTGTGTCTGTCTCTGTCTCTCTGTCTCTCTCTCTCTCTCTGTCATACATCTACAGCACAAAATGTAACAGAGGTGACAGTTTTCACTACATCGTTCAAGAAATTGAGAAGACGCTGTTTTGTTGTCTGTAACCCCCCCCCCCCCCCCCCCTCCTGCTAGATTTACTCCAAAGTGAAAGGCGGTACTCTGGTGCCATCAATCTCAATCGGGTCTCACTTCCTGCTTCCGTCTGATTGGATGTAATGATCGCCTGATGTCAGTCCTCTCCAAGCTGGTGTGTTTCTCTCTGTGACCCATCTGCCTCAAAACGCTGCCATCAGCCATGGGAGCATTAAGCATCACACAGAGACAGGCTGGAAACTCCCACGCTGTCATCCAGCAGCTCCAGCTTCCTCCAACACCCCCACCCAGCCACCCAGCCACCCACCCAGCCACCCACCCACCCACCCACCCAGCCACCCACCCAGCCACCCACCCACCCAGCCACCCACCCAGCCACCCACCCAGCCACCCACCCAGCCACCCAGCCACCCACCCACCCAGCCACCCAGCCACCCAGCCACCCACCCACCCAGCCACCCACCCAGCCACCCACCCACCCAGCCACCCACCCACCCACCCACCACACCCTCGTATCAACCCACACCAACATAAGCCTTGTGCTCCATGAGCATGTCTGTTCTTTGTAGTGGATATGTACTGTATGCAGATGTGTACATACAGTACATTCAAATACATTTGTTTGTTTAACCCCCCCCACACACACACACACACACACACACACACAGGACTGCATCACAACAGTTACAAACCGCATCGTTAGCTGCTTAATTACCACACACCCCCTGTGCGCCCCTAGTGAGCCCTCCACTATCCACTCCACTTCTATTTTTACCCCTAAAGCCCTCCGTTAGGGCTGGTCTGCTGGCCAGAGCTGCAGCACAGTGTGAGGCAGTTTAAGTGGCTCTTTGGAGATCAGATAGGAATCGTGTATCTGAGATCAGGAGGGGAGAGAGTGCTCTCCCAAAGCTGTGTAAACCAAACCCTTTAAGAAGATGCATTAGAACTGCTGAAAACAACCGCATGGAGGACGAAGCAGGGAATTGGATGCGTTAGGGAAACACAGGCATGAGAATCATGATAAGAGCGCATGGGGAAGTCAGACGATACGGATCTGTTTAGTGTTGCTCATCATTTGACAAGTACTAGTGGGTACGGGCCGCATCTTAAGACCTAACGTCTGGAGCTGCTTTGGTGCAGCAAGATAGCAGCTCTGCAGGAGGATTTCTTCTTCTCTTCACTAAGAATGGATGGTCCTGTAGAATGTGTGCATGTGTTTATGTGTGTGTGTGTGTGTGTGCGTGCAGACCATGGGGAGGGTTTAAATCTCAGGAGTAGAACGTGATCCTCCTCGTACAGAAACACCCTGCAGAATTTGGAATATCACTGAGCCGTATGGCCGTCGATCCCGGTGGAATACGCTTTCTGAAGACTTGAGAAGAAAACAAAAAAGGCAAAGACAAAGAGAGAGAGAAAAGATGGAGAGTCCAAGGCAAACAACCCAGAGGCATCTTCACTGAAGATCATGTCTCCCTTTACTTTATTAATATGAACAAATATTCTCCTCAGAGGACACGGCGAGGACATTCTCAGAAGGACCTGCACTCCATGCCTTCAATCCCCCTACGCCCAGTTCTTTGATACTGCAGTTGACAGAGGACAAAACATCCAAGATGGCTGACTCTTGAGAGAATATTTCAATGCTCACCCAGCGGAGGTGACAGAGCAGTGTTGCGTCAGGTGAGGGTAGACCTAACAGGTTAACACAGCTGTTTCATAGTTCATCAGAACTCCACAGAGAAATAAAGCAACAATCTGCCCAGTCAAGACCTGCTCATACAGACAAGCAACGTGTCACTTCCTGCACAGACTCCTCCCCCTTCTCCCCACCTTCACACCAAGGGATGTGAATCAGGGTGGAGATGATGAGTGACTCAACATACTTGTGACGATCACAACATGCTGCTTATGTCACGTAGGTATGAAGCGTGTGTAAAGACACATGTAGAGCACAGCTGACATGTTCTGGGGTGTGTTCAATGCTGGAACAGCAAACTAGAGGCTGGCATTTTCCCTAACAACTGATTTCTTCTCGCCTCTCTAAAAATGCATATATTTCACATCCATATCGTTTCCAAACCATCCGCAAACCACGGACAACTGATGAAAAAATGACCAAGATATTTAGACAATTTACCCTTAATAATGTCCAATTCTGGAAATCAAATCCATAAAAAAAGGAATAGAAGGACTATGTCCTTTTGAAATATCTGGTTTGAAGAGACGACTCTTTCATACATTGCTGCAGTTCATTTGATGACCACATTTAAACCGTCTACATGAATGTACAGCAGAACTGTTCCAGTTTTGCTCTCAGACAGGGAGGCTTCAACATCATCCATGTCTAAATTATGATCATAGATTGAAAAATGACATCTGGGCAACAGATACAGTGGAAATCCTGAAATGTAAATCACCTCTGGGTTCTTCAATACAGCCTAGTGGGCGCTTGACTGAAAGAAAGTAGCCCATGTAAAATGAATGGTTTTATTCGATATGCAATTAACCTATTTTGTTGGATGGAAGCTTTTTGATTTTTTTTGCTCCAGTGTAACACAGTGAATGATATCTAAAAATGGCTGTGTACATTGTGGAAATCAATCCATGTTCCCTCCATTGATTCCATTAAAAGCTTTTTTGGGCAGATTGATTCCACTGAAAGCTTGTCTCCATGCTTCACATTACCATTCCACTATCAGATTCTCTCTGCCGCCCACTGATGGGATTTATTCTAGTCCTCCACAAGGTGAAAACGCTGTACTTTGTACACCAGAAACCAGTCAAATCCATTATTTAGTAAACGTTGTTATCATGTCCAGGTCGTGGTCGACGGACCCTTTGCTTTGCTCTTAATTTACGTTCCCAAAAGAATACGTTTCCAGAAATGCTTTAGTTATATACAGAACGTACAAATGAGAAATAACCTGGTAAATGTAGTCACTGTGTTCATTCATATCTGAGAAATATCCTCAAGATGATCGAACATAAACCAGCAGAACAAAGAAGCAGGAAGTGAACTCCATTTCCCTGTCACAGATAAGAAGGCGCTTCTATTCAAAGTCATTTCCTGTTGATGTTTAATATAAAGAACATAGCGGTTGTAATATAAAGAATAAATTATCGCGCTACATAATGGCATATTGGTAGAATAATAATGGTACTATAGTATTAGTATTATTCCCTCCATTCCAAAAATTTATTAAATAAAACTGCGGCTGAACCTATATATAAAACTTTGCATTGACTTGAGCGGTCAATATCACGATCAATCTTTAAACATGTTTCACCAAGTCAGTAAGAATAAAATCCATTCATACTGAATGATAGTCTTTTCCTTTGCATGCAATACACAGCCTCCAATTTCAGCTAGGTTTACTTACGTATATTATTTATAAGAAGAAATTGCCCCTTTTTTTCCTGATAGTTATGCATTCATGGAGCACAGATGTGTATAAGCAGATAGATGATCAAGCCTAATGCTGCTTATTCCAGAAACCCTGATTCAGCAGCTTCTGGTAGGCATCTTGAGAGGACATACTCAGGGGTGATGTCCTTGCTGCCCTGCACTATGATTCATTTATCTGTCACAGTTTTCTGCTGAGCATACCACTATGTTCTAGTAGGATACTTATGAATATATACACAGAATGATATGAAAGCAATAACACTTCACAAACCCTGGTTATTTCATTGAGAGATCGATCGAAAGTGTCTCTTGAAATTGCATTTCTCTTTCTAAATTGTTTATTGTTGCTTTCAATATTTCTTTCGCCGTAGGGACCCTAGGGTGGCTGAGGAAACAGACAGCTGTATTTTGCATATGGCTGTCTGTGACCTTTCCCTGGTCCCTTGCTCTGCTTAGTGAGATATTTTGGCAGACTTAGGAGTTGTTGCTGAATAGATAAGCGCCTCATTCTGCAGCCGGGTCCAGTGAGGTCTGAGCTTCCACTGCATCGCTCACATTTTAAAAGGTTACTTTAGGATGCCAGCTAAACCTTGTGAATCCCTTCTGGCTGCTTTCTCCATGTGCTCCTCTGGGCTCCTCTGGGCTCCTCTGGGCTCCTCTGGGCTCCTCTGGGCTCCTCTGGGCTCCTCTGGGCTCCTCTGGGCTCCTCTGGGCTCCTCTGGGCTCCTCTGGACTCCTCTGGGCTCCTCTGGGCTCCTCTGGGCTCCTCTGGGCTCCTCTGGGCTCCTCTGGGCTCCTCTGGGCTCCTCTAGGCTCCTCTGGAGGTCTGACTCTGACGTGTGTGCGGCTGTATTGCTGTGGTGGAGGTGAAAATGCAAAGGGTTCAAAGTGCCTTGCGGTCGTGACCTGGAAGGAAAGCCAAAGAAAATCGTTTCAACCCCGACTTGGCTGTTGGGTATGACTTATTTAGTAGCGGGGGTTGGCAACGGCAACAAAAAAAAGAGAAGAAGATTGTATTAAGTCACACGTTATCAACAACAACACGTGCAGAAGACTACAAATTATTTGACATGGCAACCAAGTGTATTTTACTCTGCGCTCTGATTTTGGAAAGCCTCACGTGCAGGCAGGACTACCCCTGTTCCTGTGAATGATCATACTGCCACTGCAGGTCCACCATGTTGCAGTTGAATCTGGTTCGGCCTCTAGTTATTCTGGAGACTTTATCTGTAAATCCTGAGGGAACAGTAACTCCTGAGGCTCAGTCCTCTGCCTGACTACCTGCCTGCTTGTCTGCCTCCTCCCCAGCCCACATGTCGGCCTGGCTGCCTGCAGACGGGATGCCATATGAACCGACTTTCCTAATCTGACCCCCAGGCAGGCCACAGCCTGCTCCTTCATTAGGCCACTCCAGTGCTGCTGGCATGGGGAGATTTAAAGGCTGGTCCAGTCTGGATTACCATATGGGCTCTGTAACGCTGTCAGAAAAAATGAATTCCCCACAAAGACCAGTCCTTCTGACAGGCTCGGTCGCCTCCCTGCGCTCTGGAACTGGGGGGGGGGGGGGGGGGGGTAGGGATGTTGCAGGGATTGCATCATGTTCAGAAGTGTCTCTGCCCTCTTTCTTTGTGGCACTGCAATATTGTCTAAGGAGGACAAATACAATCCCAATGTGAAAATACTGCATGCATCTAAACTAACTCTTACTTTACTCTGCTTTTCTTTCAAGGATAATTATCGTTGTGTTCATCGTATTGTTTTGATCACATTCTTTCAAATAAATAGTCATCTGCTTGTTCAAAAGAATATATAGAATATAGGCCTCCCTCCGTGATTGTCATTTTGATCACTATTGTGTCAGTATGCAGTCCAGGTGGTGGGGGGGGAACTTTGGACAGGTATTGTTGTGTGGTGAACAACAGTGTGACAGCAGAGTGTATTTGGGAGGGGGGGAGGGGGGGAGGGGGGGGACAGGTGAGTAGAGGGACGTGTCCAGATGGAGTCTGGATCTCCCTGAGGGTGTCGTGAGACAGGACTGAGACACCGCCACCACTTCACCACCAGGGACATGGAAATACATCACCTCTGTACACTAGTCACGTCTCCATCTCTCTTTCTCCCTCTTTTATTCTCCATCTTTCTCACCTTAGCACACTGTCTCTTTCTCATGTCTAAATAAACTGTATCTGCTTCACCCTTTTTATGGAAGTCAGAGAGCACTTTGCACACGACTTCACCTCACCAACCTAAAACCCTGAAAGTAGTCGAGGAAAAACTCCCAGAAAACAAGAATAAACCTTTGGAGGAGTAATTCAATGAAGGATTATGTCCTCTGGATATGGTTGGTGGTGCAGGGAGGAGGAGAACGTTGACTAAATGACGACCTTGTGTGTCTTTAACCTCTCCTTCTGTATTTCTCCACATGCTTTAGTGCCTGGAGTCAGACAGCAGAAAGCAGAGCAAACTACCAAGTTGTTTTCAGCAGAAGTTTAAGCACAAGTTTACCACAGCGTCTGAAATCTTCCCAGCCAGCTTTGTCTAATAAAACAACCAGCAAACCTGCTGATCCCTGAATGACTCTAAAACACATCCTGCTCATTCTTTTCTTTCATGTCCAGGAAGGAAATGGATTTTTTGGTGGTTTTTTTCCTTCTTCTTTCTAATTCAGACTAGTGTAATTCCCTGGAGGTCTTCTTCTGACATGTGTTACACCTACTTACAAACAACACCATCTCCAACTCAGGGTCGCCAGCTCAGTAACTTCAGAAGGGAATTGAATGTCACCATCTGTTGAGGACCTGCAAGGCGACTCCTAACACAGAGCAGAGCGATGTGGAGCTTCAGCGTTCACCCACGAGGGTTAAGGGTTATTACCCATGCATCAGACAGGCACTCAGCTGCTTTCAGAGGCTCTGTTGACAACTGTTGGGAACATATGGGTCAGAATACTCTTTCCTCAATCCCTTTACAAATAACGTGTTGTTCCCTGCAAAGGTGTGATTCTTTGACACTGACCCCCCCCACAGACAACAGCTGATCGCCTTGTGATCCTGATGCAGGCGAAACTTTGTGCTTCATCCAAGGAAGCCACCATAAGGAGAAGAGACTAGTTAGCCATTTAGGATGGCATAACCATTTCTTTAGCAGACTGTTAACAGTGAGTCTGTGTGGAATCTTTGTTATGTAGCTACTACTTTATACTACTCAATCGTGTTTCAGAAAAATGTCAACCCTGAAAATAATGTCTCTGAAGTCATTGTTCACTAGATTGTAGACTACACCAGCAGCACATTGAAGTGAAGTAGGTAAAGTCTACTGAAGTAGAATTTAAATTCAAAAGCTGATGAACCAGTCACCATGTAATGTTAATAAACAGTTGCTAGCAGGGAGCTTTAAGGATCTCATCCAAACTTCAAGGGAGAACATAATGGCTGCTGGAAGCAGATGAAGACATGAAGAGGGGCGGGGCCACGAGCACATCTCACTCAAGATGCGGTGATGGGGAGACAAAGTATGCACTCACACTGAGCGAAAAGGGGGACATTTTGGGTGGTATTCTTTTCTCTAACCATTAGGAATAAAACATTATGACGAGATTTGTTGTTGCGTTTCATACAATTACACTGAACATGTGCGTTCCTTCAAGATGTTTGATAGTGATGAATCCAGGCCGGTGCCTGCAGGGCCGGTTTGAAGTGTCTGTTCAGACATTCCCTCATGGATAATGGAGGCTGAAGGACAGTTTTCCATTCTAGATGTTGACTCAGCGGGAGGCCTCAACATCCCAGCAAGCCCTGCAAGTTTCTGTGACAGATCTGCCATCGAGGGAAATGCATCTGTTTACCCTTGCCAAAATTAATTGCGAATATATGTACCAAAGAAGAAGATGTGTCAGGGAAGGAGGGAGTCAGATGGAAGGAGGGAGTCAGATGGAAGGAGGGAGTCAGATGGAAGGAGGGAGTCAGATGGAAGGAGGGAGTCAGATGGAAGGAGGGAGTCAGATGGAAGGAGGGAGTCAGATGGAAGGAGGGAGTCAGATGGAAGGAGGGAGTCAGATGGAAGGAGGGAGTCAGATGGAAGGAGGGAGTCAGATGGAAGGAGGGAGTCAGATGGAAGGAGGGAGTCAGATGGAAGGAGGGAGTCAGATGGAAGGAGGGAGTCAGATGGAAGGAGGGAGTCAGATGGAAGGAGGGAGTCAGATGGAAGGAGGGAGTCAGATGGAAGGAGGGAGTCAGATGGAAGGAGGGAGTCAGATGGAAGGAGGGAGTCAGATGGAAGGAGGGAGTCAGATGGAAGGAGGGAGTCAGATGGAAGGAGGGAGTCAGATGGAAGGAGGGAGTCAGATGGCTCAGCAGTTAAGGCGTTGGCCTCGTGATCGGAAGGTCGTGAGTTCAATTCCTGATTGTAGCTATGTGATGTTGTGTCCTTTGGTAAGGCACTTCAACCTATTTGCGTCAAGGGGAATGTCCCTGTATTTACTGTAAGTCGCTTTAGATAAAAGCGTCCGCTAAATGGATATTTATTTATTTTGAATCAGCCTACATACACAGGATTCTGGGTTCAATCTTGAGTGATTGATACATCTTGGTGGTCGTCAAGCAACTCCATGTGGTTTTCTACAATATTTCAACAAGATATTCTGTCAGGTGACGTGTCCTTTTAAACAAAAAGATAGGGCATCCAACACCCACAAGACCTTTCCATGTCAGAATCAGAATTTGTTTTATTAGCCATGCAAGTTACACAAACACAGAGTCTACGGTGGCAGGGTGGCGCAAACAAACATACCTGTTAGACATGAGAAGCATAGAAGAATACGTGTTAGTATAAGAGTCCTGTGTTATTCCCAAACATCACCACTAACCCTGCCCGTCTCCTCAGCTCTAAAGGCCTGCCACCTCCACTGGTGGCCCCACCCCAACAAGGCCCCAGGTCCCATCCAGAAGTTGCCTCATCCGGCTGGTGAGCTGGGCATGATTGGCCTCTTGAAGGTGGAACACTTGTGTGTCTGGAGGTACAGAACAGACCTCCACATCACTCTGTGCTTTCAAAGACCAATGCATTGAGCCATGCACGAAGAAGAGATGAACAAATCAAACTGAATCAGAATATGTTTATGATTTCCACAGTGTCAAAGCCTTTGTTTGGTGTTACAATAGGATTTTCCACATCATGGACCTTCATCCCTGACCCCAGTACACTATTGTCCAGTGAGTTTTTGAGTGAATACTGTGCATCTTACCCAGCCGTGGGTTGACGAACAATTGGTGTCATACACGGTTCAAGGTGGTGTCATTTACGTCTACTTGGGTACGGTTTTCATCAACTGAGAAAGCTACTGTAACGAAACACTAAACTGGACTGGGACTGAAGAAATATTGATGACTTCTGCAGTCAATGACGCATGTACCCTCAGGAACAGAACTGCATCACAAATGTGAATGCTTTGCTGCTTGGAAGTGGAGAATAGGGGGAGATTTTAATCAAGTTGGCAGAATTATACCAACAATATAAACGGCTGAGCATTGATTTCCAATGTTTGAAACATTGTTTTTAGTACACATTTATTGGTGAGCGTTGACACTGATTGTTTGCCTGAAAATTACAATCAAATCAGTCTTTCGGTCAACAAACTTCCCTCCAAACATGCGACGGTAATTACCTCAACTGGTGGGTTATGACATGTCTTCAACAAAGCCTTGTTTTATGCAATTGTGCTGTAAATTCATCTGAGCAGTTTAATTAAATTTTCTGTGCACAAAAGTCTGTCGTTTGATCTCAGAAAGCACAATGGCGTATTTACTTCTAATGGGATCGTGTTCTTTGTTTGAGCGCAGAGGTACACCTTTGACATAACTTCTTTTGATCTAAAATCAGACTGCGTCTGTGCACATGGTACTTTGGAGTCTCGTAACACTACATGAGCCTGGAGCGACCAGCCTTGATTGTTCCTCAGCCTCAAAAATTTAATCCCTTCTAATTTCACTCTGCACTTGTCAAGATTGTTGTCTGTGGTTTTTCAGATTGCTTTCTATGATTGTTTTGTCTCCTAGCAATGTGGATTGCCTACAGTAATAATGTGTCACTTTTCCTGTATCATTTTACTAAAGCTTGATGAAATACACAATGTGAGACAGTTGCTGGATTACATTAAAAAGGCCTTGGGCACCGCTGAGTGTATTATTCAGTTCTTGAAATATCATCCTTGTTACTGAAGCATCAAAGATTGTGTACCCTTGATTGGCCAAAAAACTCTACGAGATGACAAACAGGACTATTACTCCACTGTGCCTTTCTTGTTCAGATGAAATCGTCTGTTGGAGGGAAATTGGCGACCAATCAAGAGTTCTCTGTGCTATTGAACATAATCAGGGTCCTTCAATATTCATCTGACCAAAATAATAAAATTTCTGCCCTGGTTCTCTGTGTGCCATGGCTAATTATTCCCTTCTCTGTACTTCCGCAGACATTAACATGGCCCGGAAATGTTGGGGGGGAACAATAGCCTTCTATGCAACCACAAGACTCCCCTCAGTACAATTCGCAAGGCCCTTTTAAAGGTTTAAAGACTTGTCACTAACATACCGTCGCTGAACGATCTTCAGCTGTGGAAATGTAACTGTACAGTCAAACAATACTGTGTAGGTAGCAAACTAGGCAACAAAAGGCTACAGTGGCTTTAGGACACGTTTCTCTCCTGCCATTGAGATATCGCTTCTCTACACTGACTGTTGCTCTGGAAACGCATTGGTAGCTCCTTGAACTCTGCCTGGCTTAACTTCACTGACCTTGAGTTACTCTGATGTCACCAGCTTCTCATACACAGGGAAGTCAAATTAATACTGAATCTCTTATGGAGGGAGATTTCAGAGAAGCAGCTAGATGGATGTGTCTCTATTCTTTTATCTGCTGTTTGATCTAAATCTACAAGGGATACTGTTAACTTATACTTTTAAGTCTAAAAATGTAATGGTTATGCGGGCATAATTTGAGCTGGAAGATAGTTTCCAAGGACTGGTAGAATAAGTGAAACTGACGATACAAAGGAGGAACTGAAGCAGATGGGAGAGAGACTAAATGAACGATTCCAAATGTGAAACAGAGGCACAGTCGAGCTGTTTGTTTGAAAGTCTGTGATCTCCATAAGTACATGTTCACACAACGTTATCTGCTGGAGTCGTCCAATCAACAGTGACATGAAATCAAACATCAGCATCTATGTATTTTAAGGATAGTACAGTTTTGATAATCATCTATCATTTATTTAATAGAATTTGGGTCGATCTGTATTCATCTATTAAATTCCCCTTATTAGCGGTGCAGCTTATTCCTGTTAGGGGTCACGGACGACTGGAGCCTATCCAAGTTACTTTGGGGCTGTAGGCAGGATGCACCCTGGACTGGGGCCAGCTAGTCGCAGGGCTATTACACAGACAGTGACAGACAACATAGAAACAACCATTCACCCTCACATTCATTAACTAGGGGCACATTTTTGGAGACCCCGGCCAGACTCCACCCAGAGAGATCATGGTCGGACCCGAGATTCAAACTCATGATCTCCTCGTCGGGAGGCGAGAGCACTAACCACTCTGCCACCATGCCTCTCACCATCTGGACATAAGACGCATATAGCTCAGTTCCATCGCATTTGACTGCAGATCAAAAGTGTTTCTCGTTGCTATGGCTCAAAGCTGCTGCCAAAATGTGTATTTATTTATAATTGTGACTATATTATCTATATTATGTCATGTATTAATAAGTTGAGTTGTAACGGTAAGGTTTCCATAGGGGCATTAATA
Organism: Protosalanx chinensis; assembly: GCA_030340685.1. Lineage (NCBI taxonomy): Eukaryota > Metazoa > Chordata > Actinopteri > Osmeriformes > Salangidae > Protosalanx > Protosalanx chinensis. The sequence continues at coordinate 941,783 of CM059332.1, forward strand.
ATGTTACTGTTATATTGCGACCAATGGGAGGCAGAGTCTTTCTTCAAAAAGAACTCTTGAAGTTTGGAAACCGAGAGGATTTTAGTTTGAGAGCAAAGAAAAGCGATGATATCGCTACACATCTACTCGAATACAAAATTTTAAGCAAAAAAGGACAAATCAACATCGTATTTAAGATTGCAACATAGATAGCAAGATAGAGTTGAACTAATGTCACTGGTACTGTTACTTTACTGGTACTTCAGGTTTCACTGCAGCAGCATCAGTGCAATGGAAGTTCAGGATGTTCTAATGAAGGACTTCTTTTCACCAGGCTTTGAATATGTGAGCAGAATGAAGTGCATTCAGAATCGCCTCTCTTAAGATTGTTTCATGCATTCTTTATATATTTCTTTTTACAGAAAGGGTAGAGAAATACTTCAACTGAGCATCAGAGAATTTTCAAAAGATAGAAAGCTGAATAGAACCTTTTTATTTTTATATTTTTCCTTTTTTTGTGAGAGCAGAGTTGCAACAAAGACGCCCACTGCTTAATTTCCGTGTTGGAAGATGCCTCTGCAGTTCTATGTCCACATTTCTAAACATATTAGTTTTTATTAAGACTATCTTGACAAACTATATTTGCTTTGTCTGAAGCATTCAAACTGTAGTTGTAGTAAAATAAAGAATTGACAGAGATGGCAAAACAGTACGATTTTAAACCCGCTCCCACATTAAAGATGACTGGCTTTTTCTCTGGTTTAATGCCCACTAAAATGTTTCCAAACCATAATATTCCGTTATACGTAGTGGTGGGATTATACCTGGAGGATATACATGGTGTTCTACTAGCAGTGTGATCACAGTGGGGAGTCCGGTAGCTCAGCAGGTTAAGGTGTTGGTCTCATGATTGGAAGGTTCTGAGTTTGATTCCCGGCTGTGGCTATGTGACGTTGTGTCCTTAGGCAAGGTACTTCCCCCTACTTGCCTCATGGGGATTGTACCTGTACTTGCTGTAAGTCGCTTTGGATAAGAGCATCTGCTAAATTAATATTTAGATTGATTTATTTATAGTGGTTTCCTTCTGTTCAGTGGCAGCATCACAGTGTTATGCAGATGGACAGTCAGGTCCCTACTTCAAAGTTAGAAGATGAAGTTAATTTGTGTGTGATGGATCTGAAGACTTTGTGGTTGGCCTTTTGGTTTCATCATCCTGCACTGTTGTACCTAGACACACTGTGTGTCTCTCTCACTCCACAGGCCAGGTTTCATCATTCTTGCATTAATATAACATATGGATTTACATTCCCCAATTTCAAACCAGGCTCGGCCTTATGAATTATCCTCTAAAACCCAGCAGAGTAGCACTACAGTTGGACAGCCGCTATTGACCACTCACGGATCTTACTGATCTAGTTTCTGCCAGGGATATTGTGACAATGAGCTTCATTTGAATCTAGGGTTAAAGTATTTTATCCTCTCCTACAGTTGAATTACATTCATGTGAATTATGTAAACATTTGTGAACTATATAAATGAACTCTTCTAAACCTGATGTTGAAGCAGCTCTCCTCCAGTAACACACCAGAGGAACAGACACACCAGAGGAACAGACACACCAGAGGAACAGACACACCAGAGGAACAGACACACCAGCGGAACAGACACACCAGAGGAACAGACACACCAGAGGAACAGACACACAGGGGAACAGACACACCAGAGGAACAGACACACAGGGGAACAGACACACCAGAGGAACAGACACACAGGGGAACAGACACACCAGAGGAACAGACACACCAGAGGAACAGACACACAGGGGAACAGACACACAGGGCTCCTGCTTGCCCACTCTGACCTCTCCCATCTCGGGCCTCTCAGTCACCCACCTCCAGCCAGATGTTTTGGAACGGAGCAGAAATCTATGGAAATGAACAGAGGCGACTAAGGGTAGGATTTGAGAAAACAGCCAGATCTCCTGGGTGGCATTAGCCTGAAGGTCACCGAAGGGGAAAATGACCCCGATTCCTCCCCCGCTCCCCCACCTTCCCTCCCCCTCTCTCCTGCTGTCTCTCTCCACATTTCCCTCCACTGTAATTGAGTGCGGTGCGTGGCCAGGGGGCCTGTGCTCATAGGCCAGGCTGAACATGGTAGTTAGTTACACATGTTTTCACCGTAATTACTAGGGCGACTCTCTCCGCCTCCGTATCATCTCAAGGTCGTATCCATTTCACAGTTACCCAGACCCAACCCTCGCCCTGGTGTCTCGCTTGCACTGCACTTGTGGGTGTCATTAACGGCTTTTAGACTCCAAGATGTTTTTTTGTTTTGTTTTTTGTATTTTTTACCCTCGCCTCCACTTCCCTAAAAGCATATAAAAAACCAAACAATTATTTCATTGTTTCATCTCCTCAAAAGTCTTTGCCACAACAGCAGGTATGATGCCAGCCTTCTAGCCGGAGTGATTCAGCAGGTCGATCTCCTGCTGCATATTCAATATCATGCTGCATTCACCATCACTGCTATTAAAACTTCAGAGCGACACCATCCTACAGAAAGGGTCGTAGATATTTGGGAAAAGCTCTCTAAAAATTCCTCTGACCCTTTAACTTACTACCCACTGATATAAGCTGTTCTGGAAGACTTTCACTCTGAGAGTCACACGCTTCAGAATAGCCGCATTGCCGTCAAAAAAATAACAAAAGAATAGTGTCCATTTCCTCAGTGTTTCACCCCTCGACTGGCTCCTCTCATTTGCTTGACACCCTTGTCAAACCTTAACCCGGCAAGACAGCATGGATACTTACTGGGATCACAGGCACTGTCAAGTTTCCCTGCTAGCATGTCAGACACTCAGGACAGGACATACTTCACTGGGATTTATAGCAGGAGGCACTCGAATCAAAGTATGGAGCAGCGCGCCATCTTTGCAACATTTGATTCCATTAGGTGTCGTGTGTGTTGGCAGGACGCCGATGAAGCCACCTGTTTGCCTCCCGAACGTCGTAACCAAATCCCCTCGACCGACGTCTCAATTTTGCCAGGCCCCGCAATGGATGTCCTCTGAGTGTTGCTGAAATGATTACTTCTCTAAGTGGTTGTGATTTGTTTATGTTGCCTATTAAACTAATAAGTCCTCATATCGTTGTCAGGGCTTCTGACAATGCAGAGCGGAGGAGGACTTGGTTGGATATTAGCTGGGATATCGCAGCAGAGTCATCATGTAGATCAGCAGATTGCTGTTCTTCACAGCCGCTCCCCCAGTGAGAAGGAAAGGGGGGGGGGGGGGGGGGTTTCGACAAGTACTGCAGGTTGATTGAGTTGCAGTGTGCAGCAACTATCAGTCTTCCCCATCTGCGTGTGTGCTGCATCTTTAAAACAACTGATTGAGATTTATAGTTGATGTGGATGTGGCAGCAGGCGTGGTGGGGGGGGGGGGGGGGGTGTCAGACGAGACACAGCTTCCCACGTCTGTCCTCTTCCTGTCACGGACACAAGGTGTGCCCCCCCGGTAACCCACGGCAACAGAGAATTGTTACCCAGAAGTCCATCCGACAATTGTCCTGAAATTGAAACAGGGAGGTGGGGGGGAGGTGGTGATGGGGGAGGTGGGGGGGAGGTGGTGGGGGGGGAGGTGGGGGGCTGCTGAAGTAGGGGACACGCATGATTTAGCAGAGATGTATGTCCCTCTGGGCTTTCCGTACCTCTGGACTGGCAGCACTCGACCTAATGCATCTCCAAGTTGTCCTTGAGTGGTTACAGTATCTGCCATGCCAATACCACCATGATTAATTGCACCGTTGGTCACATCTCTTTTAGTCCAGAAAAGGCCTGCAGGGCCCCAAGGAACAAACAAACCTACTTAACCATTTAGTGCTGTCTGTGCCTCTGGTCCACACTCCATCCTCCCACCTGGATGAGCTCTGACAGCCCCAGACACACAGGGGAGCGACGCCTCCACGCCTCTGCAGCCTGGGACACCTTTATCTGGGAGGGGATCTGCTGGCTACACCTGCAATCATGGCACATGACTTCTAATGTCAGTGCAGGGGACACAGGGTCAAAAAGATGCCAGTCGGGGATGATATTCACATGCATGACTGTGTTTGTGTGAGACTGTGTGTGTGTGTGTGTGTGTTTCCAATGTATTTAAATGTGACGTCTATACAAAAGGGTGGTAGGATACATGAGTGTAATTTTGTCAAACAGTAACGTGCATGAAGAGGTGTACTGTTGCTTGGTAGCAGCAGATCTGGGGTCTGTAGTCGCCCTCCAGGCTGGTGACTGAAGGAGGATGCGCTTGGTGGAATAAGGATGTCAATGTGGCTCCGCTCCATGGACAGCCATCGCAGCGTTTACCCAACGCTTCGGTCAGCGACCTTCCCCTTTAATAGCAGCCACCTAGGTTGACCCAGATTTCCCAACGTCTCAAATTGGCCCTCAAGGAGCCAGAAGCAGATGGTCGTCAGACACCAAAGGATGACGGTAACAGCCATTTATCAAAGCATTAGAGGAACACCACAGAATAAGGCCACCAGACATGCATCACCCTATCCCAGAAAATTCAAGGAGCCGTTTCCAAAATGTTACTCATAAATAATTCAGCTTCCTTTATGGCCTCCGGTGCCTGAGGCTGTATGGTCTCTTTTTTGTTGTAAAAGAATGCGTTTGTTGCCACTGAATTCACCATTTCTGAATTCCCTTGTTATCTCACCCTTTCTTAAACTTCACTTAAATGTGGTCAGAACAGAACATCTTTTGGACTTTTTTTAATCTCCCACTTGTGAGAACAAGCTGTGCATCGGTAGAGCCTGGTAGTTGCATGCTGTACATCCATATCAGTAGATCTTGGATTTCCCCTCCAGACGAGCAGCGGTATTTGCAATGAGACTTCATTATGTGGAATCGTGTTCGATTGTCGTTCTTCCACTTGTTCAAATGTTTTCAAGTCTTATCTCTCTCTCTCTCTTTAAGACCTGTCAGAGGACAAGCTCTCTCCATCCTCCTCCACAAAGCTGATTGAATGGGTCCTTCTCAACAGCACTGATCATCCTTGTTATGTCTCCAAGATTCTGGAACCCTGACATAGGGGTTTTCTTCCAGTTGACTTTTAATTAGCCATTTAAAGCAATCAGTGGTTTCATCTGCGCCTGATTATTGGCGACTTCACCATGTAGTTTGTCGTTTCAGGAAGCTGTTATGTTGGAGGGCCACAGACAGAGCTGAGTCCTGGGTTTTGATTGGATATTTGTCACTGGGTAATTCCTAAATAGGAGACATTAGTGAACTAGGTCACAGCCCAGTGGTGAGACAGCCACTGACCAGAGTTCAGTCCGACATATTTCTTAATTAGCTGCACTGTCTGCTCCCCTCAAAGTAATTAACTTGATCAGAAAAGACCTTGCCTGAAGACTAGCTCCCTCTCCTCTCTAACTGAGTATAGTATTAACTCCTTGTTGAGTACCATTGTGAACTGATATGTTTCTCCTGAGCTCTCAGTAATTAGCATGCATGCAGAGGGGCCTCATTTAAATTCCTCCTAGACTGCATTCAGGGAGGTGATGTGGAAGGAGGGATTCATTTGGCTCAAGGTGTTCAGGGTTTGTACGAGAACGGTGTTGAACAGGAAGGTACCTCATCCAAATTAACAAATTGAAACAGAACACGGCATTTTGGCACAGTCGTGTTTTCGCAGCGTTTGACAACTACTCAGTGTAACAACTGAGATCTGTGTGTATGTGTGTGTGTGTGTATGTGTGTATGTGTGTGTGTGTGTGTGTGTGTGTGAGAGAGAGAGAGGCTGGGTGATAAAGCCCCTCATGATAGGGGCTGTAATTGCATTCTGGAGAATGAAGTACATTAAAAAGCTTCGCTCTGTCATGTTCTTTATGGCCTCATCCTATTCCCCTTGATGGAATTACGACCCTATTTGTCCTCAGGAACGGGAGTGTGGAGAAGATGTCTTCAGACAGCAGCCTGGATCCCAGGAAGACTTTCCCCTGGTGATGAAGACGTGCTCTGACAGTGATTGAGATCTAGGTTGATAGCAAATAGAGAGAGAGGGGGGGGCTTTAAACTAGAGGTGGTCTTTAATTATCAGTTGTGTGTCAGCCACTGCTTGTGGCTGCTGCTGAGAGCAGAGTGTGTTGTGTGGGTAGTGTGGGTTGCTCCATATGTTTCTCTCCATGTGCATCTGCAAAGGCAGAACTACATTCAGAGGACTGTGGATGTGTCATATTGAACGTAGCCCAATCGGTATCAAATGCTTTCTTATTTAACACATAAAACTATAATTCATTCATTTTCTTCCGCTTATTCCCATTAGGGGTCACGAGTGACTGGACCCTATCCCAGTTACTTCCAGGTCGTAGGCAGGGTACACATAAAATGATTATGTATATTTCAATTCTTCCAATAGGCTACTAATCTATGTTGGGCACTAGGAAATATCTAAGTTAGATCTGTATGAGATATGAAGTAAAAAAAAAAAGAAAGAGCGTCAGATCAATAATCCTATCAGACCATGGTGACATGATAGATGTTGGCTTCTCAGCCAATGAGGATACAGAACTTGGCTATCAGAGATGAACATTCTTCTCAAAAAGAGTTTTGCATTATAAAAGAAACTTTTCTTTCAAGGGGAAAAGCAGATGGTGGAAAAGTGTTAGAATGTTCTGATCTTATCCTTCGTCTAAACATCCTTGCCTGCGTTTGCCTCCATGCAGCCTCGCGGTGCTGTTCTGTTACCAGTAACCACAGGAACTCTGATGAACACAGACTGACCCTCCGTGAATCCACATGTGAATAATCAAAAGACCCGCATTCAGTCTTTATCAAATCCCAGATTTAAAGGCTTGATGGAGGTCCTTGCATTGTCTGTGCAGACGCTGTTAAACGGAGCAATAGATTTTGTTAATGGAAAAAGCAACAGATGGTGGTTGTAATAAAGCGTCCCTACAGAGACAGGATCATCCCAATGCAGAATGAAGTGAGGATGGGGATTAAGGTCATTTTTTTACCAGCTATTTCAATTTATGAATTTCTGCTTGAGGGGAAAGAAGAAGAATAAAGTCTAATTCTGACCGAAAAATCAAGACTGGCTCGCTGCCTGGACACTCCCTAGGAAACCCAAATGTCAATGAACGTGATTAAAATGAGGAAATATAAAAAGGTAAAAACCTGAGGAACGACACACAAAGGTGTTCAGTTGTGCAAGCAAGGTAATGGGCGATATCCGAGGAGCCAAGTGTCCTAAGGAAAAGCTCAGGTGTGTCAATTAAATAGACCAGGTGTTCCAAGAAGAAAAAAAGTAGTAATGAAGTCAGTGTTTATGTCTCAGTACAGCTCATACAAAAAAAAAACACTCACTTGCCAAATTTCTAATTGGGACTCAAGCATTTACAGACAATGTGATCCAGCTGCTATATGTTTACCTGTTTCCCTCAAGGCACAACATCGTTTTGAAAAAGTTACGGTGGTCATGAAGCCAGGCACTTGTTAAACTTGTATGTCATTAGAGCGCCGTGACAATATTGTTTTAGACTGAGTTTAGTAAACACAGGTCAGTTAGGCATGAACAAGAGGCCTGTACTAAATCTAATTAAATCAATTCTTGCCCCCACCCCTCTATCCCTGTGTACACTTTTTTAATCTTTTACCCCGCACCCTTACCCCTGTGTGCTTTGACGAGACTGTGTGCCGTTGATGCGAAGGAGTTTCCCCCAGGATCAATTAAGTATTCTGAATCTGAATCTGAGAATTGCCCCTCAACCAACCAAAACCACTACAAACCAAGATTTAGACAAACCAATTCAGAAGCTCCTGGGTTAAAGCTGAAGTTAGCTGGTTAACACCAGATCTTTGTTCGGTATTCCAGGTACCTGCTACCTCATTCAGTTCGGTTTTGGGACTCTTCCTAGTTGGGTTGTGATGCCTACTAATCACAGTTTCATCGCAGATCAGGATGAAAACGTAAAGGTCATGTGTGACTGAAATAGTACCTTTATTTCCTGACATGTCTACAATAAAAACATGCTATCCGGACATGCATGTCCCTCCATCATTAAGCACTGATTCCTCACAGCAAACATGCCTAACATACTCCTCAATCACAGGACAATCGCTCGAATCAGTAGTTATAGCAACAACAAAGAGAAGCAGGAAGACAGGAGGTTGTCTGCTTGGCAGAGCGCTGTTAAGGCAGGATGAAGACAGAGAGGGTGGTCTCTCCTTCCATAGGCTGTCCCCACATGCTGTCTCCCTGGCAGTCCCCCAGCCCTTAGCCAGTCAGCTGCCTGCCTCTCAGAGCATTAAAGTGGCACATATCTGCATATGTTCTTTGGTTGTGTGGCTGTTAACCGCACGCTGTCTAGAAGCACAAGTCAGATGAACGCCGGCGATTAGAGAAGAAGGCGTGGCTCCGCTGCACGCCAGCTCACCCGAGCTCCAGGCACACGGCTTGGAGAGACCGGGAGACAGAAGAAGAAAGAGATGAAGAGAGGGGGATGACGTGAAAGATGGAGGATCTAGTGAAGGAGGGCGTGGTAAACCTGTGGATGTGACAACGACGAATGGAGCTGTTCCACACCGTTGTTGCTACACTTAGTTATCATTAGTCCACAGAGGCTTCAAAAGGAGGGGGACCCAGCGGGGGTGAACTCTTCACATCTGGGCTCTGACCCCAATCTCCTTCACGACTCTACAACCAATCAGAACACACCATTGTGCTGCAGTGTTGCTACACGTCACCCTCCCCACCAGCATCATCATCATCGTTCATCATCATCACCATGTCTCACTACTCTGACTGGTGTTAAACACATAAATAAAGGAACCTTATGGCCCAGGACCTGGTGTAGATTACAGGCAAGATGAATTACTAGGGATTTTGATTGTAATTAGCTAGAGTCTAAAGGTTTACCGCCGTCACCTTGTGTAATGGGAATAAAAACAAGGTATGGAGAATCAGGAGGCTGGAGATTCCAACTGGGAAATGTTTGAGTGTGGGGGTTTTCAACACGTCATAAAGGAGAGAGGGAGGGAGGGAGAGAGGGTGGGAGGGACATGAAGAGAGAGAGCAGGAGAAAGAGCCTGTTGTAGATGGGGAGATAATACAGGAGGGGGAAACAAGGCTCCATTGAGATTCGGAACATGCATGAGGCGCACATCAGAGCGAAGAAGTGGAACAATCAGTAGCAGCATCCTTTTATTAGAGTCTGAGATGTCTAGAAATTTAAGACCGCCATATTTTTAGAAGCCCATCAACCTGGCCTTTATATAGCTCGATAAAATAGGCCTTCTTGGTTCTCCTCGTGATTGAGCTCTGCTTCTTCGAGGGCAAGCTTTTGTGAGAACTCTCCAGGGAAGACCAGGATAAAGTATGGGACACATCATAGGATGATATTTAGATTGATCAGCTTCTCCATACATGTGCTGGAGCGTTTCGAAGAAAACGGGAAGGGGAGAGAGAGACTGTGTGTTTGATTCTGTTTGGCCAACATATTTTGACTTGCTTTCAGGCTTTGGTAAATGTCTTTAATGGAAGTTTGCCTTATAAACGCTTTGTGTTGCCTGAACGGCATTGTATCACTCTTATTAGATTTATAAAATAATCTTCAATAAAAAAAAATATCTTCTCGTCTGGAGGATTTGATTGTGGTTAGCGAATGCCACTCCCTCATGTGGATGGAGGGTTAGGAAATTAGCAACAAGTGAAGGCTGCCAAACACCTGGCAGGGCTGAACCTTAGAGGCTGGGATTACAAGGCAATTGCTTTAACACAACCCACCCACTGTTAGGCAAGGTTTGTTTTCAACAATTCTCCCAAGAGATGCCATGCAAATGTGCTAAATATGCAACCCATGTAACTATGTTACAAAAACAACAAACCATATAACTGTGTTGCATACACAACCCAAAGAACTGTGCACTGAAATGCACTAGTGGAGATTATAGACGACATGTCTTAATGTCTAATAAATGTTGGACCAGGCTGAGCCACCTTAAAATGAAATGGTAATCAGAATGTGTCAAAGTGAATGTTTGAAAGGAGAGGCAGAGAGGGGGTGGGAGACAACAGAATAAGTTGAAAAGAGCCAAGGAAGGTGACATAAAAACAGGAAGAGTGAACAGGGAAACGGATAGAGACACAGACAGCAGAAGAATGGAGAGATGGAGTTGGGGAGCAAGTAATGGAGAAAGGAGAGGTGGAGAGAGAGGTGGAGAGAGAGGTGGAGAGAGAGGTGGAGAGAGAGGTGGAGAGAGAGGTGGAGAGAGAGGTGGAGAGAGAGGTGGAGAGAGAGGTGGAGAGAGAGGCTGTAGGGTTCCCAGAGCCCCCATCGCCTCTCTCCAGGGAGTCACTTAATCACCCTTTTAGACCTGTCAGATAGTGGGTGGGCCCATTACCCCTATATGCCTCTCGCTTTGTGCCCAGAGACAGACGCTCCTTTCAGGGACACTCGGCAGACGCCTCATCCCCCCCGGAGCATCCGGCACAAGCCCCACCTTATTAGAGCAACATTGGAGATAATGAATAAATAAGCATTGTGAAGTGGGGTCGTCGAACGTGACAGGAATCCAGACAGTCCTGCCTCTTTATTAGAGCCAGCAGGGCAGGGTGGCACCATGGGCACCATAGCTGGGGTGGCACAGGAGTGGGTGGCTGCATGGGGACTGTTGTTACAGTGGCGCCACAGAAACCCAGCAGCCTCTGTGTGAGGCTGGTCCTCAGTGGCAGGAGACAGATGTTCAGACGCGTTGTACAGCGCTGAGAAGAGGACCATATGGATTGCTGTTCAGAGCCTGGAGGGGAGATTAGCATGGCCAGAACTGCATCCAGAAGGCTGGATCTACCTTTGTGTTCATGGCAGCACAGCGGAGGGTAGATGCCCTTTCTTGTAAGCGGGTCAACAGCAACGATCCCTGAAACAGGTTGTGGATAACATCTTGCTTTCAATGTCATTGGTGAGGTTGTTAAGACTGTAAACGTTTCATGTAACTTGTTGAAAAACGTGTCAGCCGTCCAAACACGGTGATTATTTGCTAAGATACATACAGATGGAACAATGAAAGCCTGACAGCTGTTATGCATATGGAACTGAGTGAAAAGGTTTGTCAAAGATTGTTTAAATCAGCCAGCTTCTATTTCTATCAACTCTGAGAGTAGATAGAATCTGTTGTTAGAAGTGCCTACCTTGACAACACATCACAAATCTAAATCCTAAGTCAATTATAAATGATATATACATAATAGTTTTTCTTCAAAAAATACATTTTTGACACAAAGTCAAGCAGATGCAACATGAAAAATGATCAAATCCAGATTTATTGGCTTAACCTTTTTCACCAGCTATGTCACAGACAGCAAACTTAACGGCCACAGGACTGCCCCTCAAACAACCGTAACGTCGCTTTTTCAAACAGCCCACACAAACCCAGAGTATTTCCAAACCTTAATCTTATATTTTGTATTCATCACTGATTTCCACCACTGCGTAAGGTATTATAATTAAAGACTGAGGAGGCCCCATTGGGATGGCAATGATCCTGATCTGCGTCACATGAACCTCTTTTACAGACCTGTGCTTTTTATTTACAAACCCACCAGAAGCCTAACACCTCAGGGTTAGCTGCACCAAGACAGCCTACTGTGACTCGCAGGTGTTAAAAGCATCTCAAGTCATTTCAGAAATAACCGCAAAGTGTGTTATGATGCATCAAAAATCAAGTGACAGAAAAAGGAGAAAGTGAAAATTGAGGAGGTTTGTGCAAGGAGGAGGAGGAGGTCACAATCACTGAAATTATGAAGTAAGTGGAAAAGCACACACGCACGCACACACGCACACACGCACACACACACACACACACAGAAAAGCCAATGCCAGTCAGTAAACACAAAGCACTGCAGTGTTTTTATATAACAGCAAATGTAAGACAGGTGATAAATGATTACTTCAATTATTTTTTCTATGCTAGAATAGAAAAATATGCTAGAAAAATAATTCCACTCTCTGTTTTATGTCTTGTTCTGCCTGGAGTCAAGTGGACCTGCTGCTGTCCCTGAGACCGCTTTAACATTGAACACTCCTCCACTGCATTTCTTAAAGATTTACCACCGTATCCAACCATCTCTTTAACCGTTGTCATCGCGCTTTAGTAGCTAAATCCACAATGGATCCACTTGCAGACTTCTGTGACATGTTGAGAATATACTGTGCCCACTGATAATTCATGGGTTGTTTGGAGGTGGTGCTTTCTGTGCTTGTGAGTCATCTACAGCTCTTACAGAGTGTACACCGTATGGTCCTTTTCCATTCCTTCTGTATTTCTGTCTACTACCATGCTGGTATTAAGACATTTAAATACAAGCGTCCAGTTGAAACGAGCATCGGATCATGTGTGAAAAGCACACAACACTTTAAAAACTTTAAAAGCTTACTACTGTGATTTTTGCACCATTGTTTACACTACTGTGTATATAACCCCCCCCCCCCCCCCCCCACGTACTATTTAAACCCATTCCACTCTGTACCTATGTTATTTGTACTTCCATGTTATTTGTATCATTTGTATTATTTGTATCATTTGTTTATATGTATCATATCTGTAGTGTATTTTACATTGTATTCATTTTTTTATCAGTATGCCACATATATGTTCTATGTTCTATTTCTGCCACAGTGAATTCTATGTTTGTTAATCTTGCATAGCGAATAAACCCCATTCTGATTCTGATTAAAGATCCCTGGTGACGACAGCTGGTTACATCAAGGAAAATTCTGATCCAATTCAAAGGAGATGTAATACACAGCACAGTAAATGTGTTAGAATGGCTCATGGTCTTCCAGTCATACAGATTTAGAAGATACATTATTTAAAAACCTACACTGAAATCAAAACGGCGCAACCCATGTGTGGGAGGACATAGGTGGACTATGAGCAAGGCCTCTTTCCACAGACATTTTATACAGAAGAAAGTGTCTCGCTAATAAAACTTGTAAGAAGAAGAAGAGTCGGTTATCAAAGCGCACACACACACACAAACTCATGAGTTATCGTAGTTTCAGAAGATATGCTACATGACCCCTGGCAAAGATGTCTCAATCTTACGAATGCATGATACCATACATTATCACCAGGGTTTGAAGATCCCAGAGCGTTACTGGGTGGAAATGAATGATGAAACACCACTGATATGGTGAGTTCTGGCTGTGGAAGGACTTCTATGGATGTCGAAGAGAGAAGACTGCACATGAAACGAGTCAAGCAATCTGACACGAGCGATGGAACACCTCATCTACCACTGGGATCACTCTGAATGGAGATAAGCACACATGTAAAGACACTGCAGGGATTCCCCACAATTCTCCAGAACACAATTAGACGTTTGTTTCCAAATGAGGACTTGTTTAGCAGCTGTGAGTCGTCCGCAGTAAGACAACTTTTCTGTGAGATAATAAGGTCATAACTAATTCATTCTCCAAGGACGTACCTTTCAGATACCATCTGAGGCTGTAACAAAGAATCAAGGTCGATTATCACTGACTGAGCTGTACAAGGTTCTGTGAACATATCGAAGAAATTAAACAACAGTTTGATGAATGTAGTCTGTCGAGGGAACAGGGTTACCAGGTGGGAGAATGGAGGAAACCATGAATGGAAGGAATCATGGGACGCAGTTGATTAGGGTGTTGTGCTAGGAATAGCAAGGTTCGAACCTCGGCTGTGTCAACATGATGTTGTGTCCTTGGGCAAGGCACTTCAACCAGTCACTTGTCTTAGGGGGAATGACCCTGTACTTGCTGTAAATCGCTCTGGATAAAAGCGTCTGATGCTAAATGTAAATGAATGGTTCAGTGAAAAAACAGCTACTCTGCACACTCCCGAGGGTCTGTCGCCATGGACACGGGGTCAAAGTGCTCACACAGGATCTCCTAAATTACCTTCACAAAGAGACGGCCAAGAAAATGACACAGTAACCAACAATATGACAAACAATCGAACTGTTCTGCTTTAAAATACCAACTTGAAATGGTTACCCAATACCCAGATCTTACAGAAGCATGTTCCCTCAACCTGCAGCATCTTCATGGCTTCCAAACACACCAGTCACCACCACTTCTTAATCAGCTTTTACTGGTCCATGTTGACTTAATGAAATGTCCAAAGAGATTTGGACTAGTCGTTTGTTTATTCATGAATTAGAGAAAATTCAGCTCTCCTCATGCCAACCTTCACGTCACAGCATCCCTGACACATATGGCACCTCAAATCAGATTCATTACTTTCAGACTGAAATTACCTTGGTTTCCTCATATTTAACTTCTCCAGAGCCCAGATAAATTACTGCAGGGAGTTCGCTGAGATTTCTGAGACACTCCAAAACATCTGCTTCTCTTTTCTCTCCAGTCACCTTTGGACTGTCTCTGCTAGTTAGCAATTCAGTTGTGGAACGGTGCACACACAAACACACACACACACCGCCACACAAACACACACACCGCCACACAAACACACACACCAACACATCAAAACACACACCAACACACACACACCCACACACAAACACACACACACACCAAACAGCAATGAGACACATCCATACCTTCATAAACTCACAGACGTGTGGAATTTTAATCACGCACACAGGAAGCTGCGTAAAGGACTGAGAAGTCCAAAGGATTCTACCGATGCTTTTGTTTCCACAGAACCTTTGGTGGACGGGCTCAAGGCTATGAACACAGGAAAGACACTTCACAAAGACATGGGGAGTTTTTGATCCTGCAAGACAACAGTTTGCTCATCATACAGAACCCAGGCTCTGCTGCACGTTTGAATTAGTCCCTGGTAATGATGAGTTTGGAGGTGCAATGTTGTGTGTGATGTAGATAGAGGTGGCAGTGCGGAGGGAGGGATGGAGGGAGGGAGGGAGGGGTGGTTAGGGAGGGTGGTGTGGGTGTGGGTTAAAGGAAGGAGGAGTGGGGTAGGGTGGGTAGGGAGGCAAGTGCAATTAAAACTGTTTTTGTGTTGCTGTGCTTTCTCTGCTCCTTCGTCCCTCGGTCTGTTTTGAGTCACTAATTCAAATCAGACATGAATGTTTCATGGGCAGAAAGGGGGGTGGCGTCAATATGCTAGCGTTGATGACCATATGATTCTGTCTCCAACACAATTACTGCATTTGAGTCAGTTTTCATTTAGGTGAAGTATTCCCCACTGAAGCAGGCCAGCTGTCCCCAGATGTCCAGCAGTTTCAATATTGAAGATTGGTTTAAAACTTCCTGCGTAACTCGCGAGAGGAAGATGTTTTTTGTTTAGTTTTTTTCTCACACAATCCCTCTGATGATTTCATGAACGTCCATGAAGTGTCTCTTAGTGGCAACTGGTTTCCTCAAGAATGAACCTCATTGCATGCTGGCCTACAGAAAAGGGTTGAGTGTGGGGTCTTAACGTCTGACCAAATCAAAGACATTTGCATGTTTCACTGAACTGTGACACACTTAAACCCACTTGACTGTAACCGCAGAGGAAGGGAAGAATGGAGGGGAAACCAGAGCCAGGTTCCCCCCCGAGACATCTCCCTCAGCTTGGACACCAGCCCAGGTGTCAGCTGTCTCTGTACGCTTGACCACACAGATGCTAATGCTCTGTCTCTATCACTGCCCCATTCTCTCTCACTCCATTCCTATCCATCTCCATCCTCTTATATCCTCCTTCATATTGGCAGTCTATCTCTTTACACCACTAAATGGTTCTTAGCTGTTGTCTTCTGTTCGTTTCTAGGACTAAAGCAAGGTGAGGTTACTAAGACCGACTCCCAAGGCCTTCATTCAATCAACCTTTGAATGTGTGTAGTCTTTCTTTCTCAGGGTCCAACACGTCTAACAAGAGCCCTGAATTCGTTTAGTTACCTATTTGGCTTGTGGATTGTTAGGTGCTGATGTTAACTCTAGCCCCAGCCAGCACAAACACATTAATAGTAAACAAAATACAAACTCCGATCATTTAAAGTAAACGCAGTTTAGTGGTGCCTGCTTTTAAAACACAGCTGCATAGATGCACGTCTCTCCGTGTGTTACATTTTCATCACACCTTCACATTCACACCTGCAAATACAAAATACAACAAATCCCCAAATAAAAAAACTGTGACTTACCTGATTCGTAGCTCGGGTGTGTTGAGAGTATTAAACAGTGGTGTCTTCACTCCAAGGAGCTGAATACACAGAAGGTGTCCTACCTGCTAGGATGAAGGTGTGTGTCTGTGTCCGCGTCTCTTCCGTGGATCCCAGAGCACCGCTGAACGGCTGATCTCACCCAGAGAGGCCACAGGAACCAGGCCTGAGGTCCAGCAGCTCTGGGGTCTGTCTGACCCCTGAACCAGCAGCAGACAGCGGACCATCACCGTGTTCAGGTTCAGATCAGCCCAGATCCACTACACTGGATAAACAGAGATCCTCTGGACGGTCCTAACATTAACTATGTGGTCGATAGTAAATAGTAAATGTATTTCTATCGTTAACAATGTCTCCTTTCTCTGTATTCCACGTGTGTTCAATCAAGCACATCTTCACCGCTTCCTCACTCTTCTTCCTCAATCAACCATTCAAACAGCTTCACAATAAAAGTATTCATTATAACACCTACAACATTGTGTCTTACCAATACGTTTTGATTTGAACTATTAAACATGTCTTTTAAAACATAACATTTTAAATTACAAGCATTTTATAACTATAAAAATTGAACAGGGTCGCATGTGTATTTCATGTTTAAAAGTGATGTTCACATGAGGCGGGTCAAAAACTAAATATTTTCTGCCTTATCAGAAATAGGTTGACAACTTCGTTTTTATAACAATAAACAAGGTGACAGCCGAATAATAACACAAACAGCAGCAGTAACACCAACTTCTTAAACAACAGTAGCTCAACTGAGTCAGCATCCTTTAAATTCACAGATTGAAGTCATTGCTGCCTCCTCAGAAAGTAAAACATGATGAAAACAGTACTAAACAATCTCATATCCAGTACATTTCATTAATCACATCCACAATAATTTAGTTATAATTTTGACTATGTAGGGACATTGTAAACCAAAGGTTAGGAACCTTTAGAAAAGAGTTCTCCATGTAAAACATGTTCTGTGAAGTTCTCAATTAGATTTTCTCCATTTGTTGAAATACAGAGGTTCTGTTAATAACCAATCAGACTAAATAATCTCATTGACGTGTAATCAGAAAACCACAACAGCAACAAAGCAAGCCATCTCTATGATCATCCACAAGTGCAATTAATCAAAAAGCAATTACATTAGGGTACTCAGGAGATGGATTAAACGATTTGGACAATTTCTGCGTCTGCCCAGACTAAATCAGGCCTCGTCTCTCTGTCTGCCGGGCAAAAAATATAAAATGATGGCGGAAGTGGAGGGGTAATTAGCCCAGAGGACTTATGTCTGTGGTTTCTTTCCAGAACCTCCATTCTGCCTGCATGCACACTGTCCCCGCCACACAGTATTAGAGAACATGTCTGTTTAATCACAGAGCTGTGTGGGCCCTCCATGCTTTATTGGAGTGGTAAATATGTTGTGGGAAGGCCCCGTTGCCTAATTAAGGACGACTCGGCGTCACTTACCATCCCAACACACACACACCCTCGCTCACCCTCACCTCCTTCTCTCTCGCTCTCTTACTCATGGGAAACTACCAAACAAGCTATGTTTTCATCTGACTGTCTTTGCATGCCAGCTCACAATATCTTCATCCCTCTATTGCGATTGTCCCCCCCCCGCTCTCTCTCTCTCTCTCTCTCTCTCTCTCTCTCTCTCTCTCTCTCGCCTGCGTACTCTGTCCTGCTAACCATCTCAGTGGTAGGTTCCCCCTTCCCCCATAATGAGCCTCCTGCCTGGATCAGAGCCGCGGAGCGAGGATGGAGGTGGGGCCACATCACAGCAGCCTGGGTCGTGTTCGCTCATCGTGGTGCAGGTGGCTGCCGCCCACGGCCACCATGCCCAGAAGGGAGAACTCAAACGGGCCATGCAGAGAGCTGAGACTCCAAAGCTGCACCAGATGGAAAGGAAACCTGAGGGGGGGAGAGACGGACCTCTGATAGGTGCCCAGCAACTGGCCTGATACACAGTGTCCACTGTGGGCACAAATGATGCTGGAGGCAACAGCACATTACCCTGGTTAACAGCTAACGGCCTCCAGACTGTAGTGGGGAGGTTCCTCGTGAGGATGGCTGCATTGATAATTGATGAGATGTGTCCTTGGCTGGTTCAAGATCTTCTTTTCAAACAGGGAGAAAACAGGATTTATAATGTACTTGTAACTCGAACAGAAACATACAAATACACCCAAGTACTCAATTATGAATGAAATGTAAACACTTCATGATTACCTTTAGTCACACTTCAATCTATTCTATCAAGCATGGTTAAGTGTAGGGGGGTCGGATTCAGGAGAGAACAGCCACTGTGCAGTAATGTCAGTCAACCAGGGAGGGATTTAATTCCCTAGATGGACACACAGGTACATTTGATGCATTTGAAGTTTTACTTGATGTTAGACACCTTGTGGAATCCCTGGCCTGCAATGACCTGACACCTTTACTGCTGCATGCTTGATCTCTCCGGCCTGCTGGGAACCACAGGAATCTGCTGGCTCATGTTTTCACTTGGTCTGGCCAATGACAGGCTACTGTATGTTTTTACAGTACAGTGAGTCAAACACATCACATTCAGAGACGATGCAGGTTTATCTGAAGTAGGCCCTTCGCCTTTGGCCTACAGCTGTAATTATGGTATTGGTTTTCAAACCACATGTGAATGTTCAACTGTATATTGATTCTGCACCATTAAACCAAAACATCTACGATTTCTGGAAAGAGAAGGTAGGCATCTCTCAAAACATGGGTGAACCCATCCCAGGTAAGAGGAAACTGATCATTAAGCTGGTTAATGACCTCTGAATCATCAATAGAGCCTGTATGTGGAGCCTGTCTGTGGAGCCTGTCTGTGGAGCCTGTCTGTGGTGCCTGTCTGTGGTGCCTGTCTGTGGAGCCTGTCTGTGGAGCCTGTCTGTGGAGCCTGTCTGTGGAGCCTGTCTGTGGAGCCTGTCTGTGGAGCCTGTCTGTGGAGCCTGTCTGTGGAGCCTGTCTGTGGAGCCTGTCTGTGGTCTGAGCTCAGAGCAGGTCCCTAAAGGCAGAATTAGAGGGAACAACAATGTGTGTGTGTGTGTGGGTGTGTGTGTGTGGGTGCGTGTGTGAGCTGCCTTGCTAACCACACCAGTCATTTATTTATAGAAGTCTCCTGGTTCATGGAAAAGGTCACTAATTACCATTAGCAATTACCAGTGAGCGACTGCAGACCCTTCCACAGACCCTGGTCTAGGATGCCAGATGTGGGGAGCTTTGATGAGGGTGGGGTCCCTGACACCCACCAAGGGGCCAAGGTTCCAGGTCCCCACCATGCATCCAGACATCCAGAACACTTCCAACTAGTTGGACTCTGGTTCACAGAGCTTGGGGGGGTTCAACTCTTTTTCCCTATCAGGCAGAAAATCTCCCTCAAATTGGTCTTGTTATTGTCTACTGTAGATAACAACTCACTCTCTGAATAAGTGAGCTGAGATCTTGCATCCGTCTCCTGCACACAGACGCCCAAACGTCCACTCACACAGAGTGAGGGTGTGAGACGAAGCCACACAGAGAGTTAATAAGCACGGCGATGTGAGAACAGCGGCAGTCAGACTGGCTCCACAGTGACATCGAAGCTGGCTTCTTTGCAGATAGGAGATGCCCATTAGCGGTAGTTTTGCAGGTATCGCTGTGGGAGGATTGTGGTTTGGGTGGTGGGGGAGAGCAGGAACCTGAACCCAGTCCATGGACCCTGAGTTAGGGGTCTGGGAGGCTGGGAGACGCCCCTCTTCTCAGCGCCAGCACGGACACCCTGCCAGGACAGTAATGAGACAAGCTCACCACCACAGAGACAGAGATGGTAATTACCCCCACGAACGACAGCTCTTCTTCCACCCACGTTCTTTTCCTCTCCCTCGTTACTTCGAAAGCAGCACCTGTACACACACGCCTTCATAACCATCCACAAACAGGCAGATCCAAACACACAATAATCTCTTTTTTGCATCATTGAATCTTACATACACTGGAACTAAACACATAGCACACGCACACACACACACACACAGATGTGTTGAAGACCATTACATACCTAGCACACTCCTGAGGGAGAGCATCTTCCACTGGCCCCAGACGCCCTGCTGAGGTGCTTGTTGCCCTCTAAGGGAATCTCACCTCTGTCTGATGAAACTGGGCTGCACATTGGTGCAGGTGTTTACTGAGTCACGCTGTGTCTGTGTCGATCTGTGTCTGTGGGGAGGCTGTGAATGAGGCACCAGTGTGGGTGTGTGTGTGGGGGGGGGTGAGTGTGTGTGTTGTGTGGTTGTGTGTGTGTGGTGGTGTGTTTGTGGTTGTGTGGGGGGGGTGTATGTGTGTGTGTGCGCGTGTGCGTGTGTGGGGGGTGAGTGTGTTGTGTGGTTGTGTGTGGGGGTGTATGTGTGTGTGTGCATGTGTGTGTGGGGGGGGTGTGTGTTGTGTGGCTGTGTGTGTGTGTGGTGGTGTGTTTGTGGTTGTGTGTGTGTGTGTGTGTGCGTGTGTGTGTGCGTGCGTGCGTGTGTGTGCGTGCGCAAAGAAACCTGGACCAAAAAAAAACAAACATAAAAGTTTGTGTGGTCTGATGGACTTAGTCTGCACCTCATTAGCACAATGTTGTTTTACTCAGGCAGATGTTCGCAGCCTCTTTAATTATACATTCCTCACTAATTTGGGGAGGATTAAATATTGTATCGGAATGCTTCATCTCTATCTGGAACTCCAGGCACATCATATTTTATTAGTTAGAAGCCAGTGTGTTTGAGTGTGTGCTGATCTAAATGTGTTGGTACAGGCCAAGACCTGTACAAGATCCACTGCCCCCCCAATAGCACATAGAGACAAAAGAGGATTTGTTCTTTTTCAACAGAAACATCCTGCATCGACATAACAAGACCCACTACGGTTACCTAAGCCAATTATACAAGTACAGTGTCATTGCCTCCGGATTTTACATCCTCCATTTAAATAAATGATCTGGTGGTTAGATAGCAGAAAGCAGAGAGACGATAAGAGAGCGGGAGGATTTGTGCACCGGTGGATAAACCACATTACTTCTCCAGCGATCACATGATGAATGTTGTGTCCTCACTGTGGGTTAGAACTCATGCATATTTAACGTAGTAAATGATGATTCACCTCTAAACTGCACCTGATAGATGTGCGCTTGCATGACGCAGCTCATGCTTGTATTTTTAGTTTGGTTAAGTGAGTTTACGAGCTGCTGAGACAAGGAGCCATATGGGCAGATCATGTTACACTGATAAAAATAATGTCAGCCATCCATCAATGACTGTCCGGAAGACTGCAGGGCTCCAGGGGCAACGCAATGAACTCTGGGAAAGAGAGTCACAGAGCATCTATATGAGGTTAACTGTCTCTCTAACGGGAGACACTGTAACACATTCCTTAAGCAGCAGCATCGCTCAGACAGTTTTAGTCTTACAAGGCACAAGGTACTTGTGTTGTGGCCTTTACTGTTGGCAAACTGAAACAAAGAAAAATCCCCCTCCACACACACACACACACACACACACACACTCAACCACACACACACACACACACACACACACTCTAAGTGAATAATAGAAGAACCCAGTGGGTCAATGCTGGTGTCATTGGTCTATCTGTTTACAAACAGTAGAAAGGGTTCAACAGTCCAGGCAGGATGTCCCAGTAAAGCCATCAATATCCCCCTGTGTCTCAGCACTGTCTCCAGGTGGACCTGCCCTAACGACCGACAACCACCTGAAGAAACGCATCAGATGACAGTGTGGACGACCAACACTGGCTGGGCTTCAGAGAGTCTGTACTGATCTGGAACTATCAGCAACATTTCTGTTTGGAAACAAGAAAAGAAAATAGAGAATTGGTCAGTCTCACTTTTCAAGCTTTAACCATGGAGTGAATTCAACTGAACCAAGTATCCCTGATGTTTGGTTTTATTTGATACTTTGGTACTCAATCTCAAGTATTTTTATGCTTGATATTCTGTTATTGTTCAAGTAATTCTATGTCTGAACATCAATCAACTGTCATTTATTTCCACTCGCTACCTATAACTTTAATTATAGTCATACTGGAGCAAATCTGAATGCCATCGTCATCATGGATTACATCAGTGGACTCATTTTTTGCTTGTATAACAAATTCCATACAGTAACTTTATTCATATTTTTATTGAACCAAGTTCCAACAAAGAAAACAACCCCAGGCATGTTTACAATGAAAACACAAAGCATTTGAGATAAAATGTATTTTTGCTGAATCAATATTACAAAATAAATGTATTCACTTCTTTTGAACAAATGATAAACAAAAGGAGAAGAAGATGGTGTGAATTCATAACAGGGTTACAGTCCAGATGAGCAGTGAATCATGGGTAACTGTGGAGGAGATTAAATGACTATTTCTAATGCTTTGGTCAGAGCGATTCAGGGCTCCTAGCTCAGGGAAAGCCATTTGAATTGAGTTTCATTTTTTCGATTTCTCTCTTTTCCCCCTGACTCTGGGACAAAGGCACAGGTCAGTAAACTACAGCTGGCTGGAAAAGTTTCCTTT
Source organism: Protosalanx chinensis (assembly GCA_030340685.1). Classification (NCBI taxonomy): domain Eukaryota; kingdom Metazoa; phylum Chordata; class Actinopteri; order Osmeriformes; family Salangidae; genus Protosalanx; species Protosalanx chinensis. The sequence goes on from CM059332.1 coordinate 964,488, forward strand.
TAAAGGGCTGTATATAAAAAGACTGAAAGAATGAATGTGCCTTGTATGAGTGCATGGCCCCAGCACCAGTTTAATTTGCAACAGCTCTGTCCTTGCCATAGTTTGAGACGGGAACACGCGTGTACGTCTGCTTGTGGTTAGTGTGCACGCGTGTGCAAGCGTGTGCAAGCTCTTTCTTTATTTTATTGAAATATTCCTTGTGTAACTCGAACTTTGATATTGCCCCAATCCATATGCTCTCCATACGCTAGTTTGGGTACCAAGGTCTCTCAGCGGTGAACCACACCATTGATGTGGATTTCCCAGACTCTGACTCTATTATTGACAGGCTTGTTTTTACGGCATTTGAGCTTTCCGTGCCGCTGGAAAGGCATTTGACATCTGTTTCGGAAACCAGCTTTTTTCGGGGGTAATACCCTTGGAACTGTAATAGTAATTTTACTACGAGACAGAAATCAATCTTGTTCCCTCCCCCCCCCCCCCCCCCCCCCCCATCTGGTCTCCTCCAACTATCTCTCTTTTCTCTGCATGCTCATGCATGCTTAACTAATCAAACTTAGAAGTCATTGTTCCGTTCAAATGCTCCTTTATTCAAGTCGGACTCTGATGGGTTTGTGAGGTTTACTGTTAGTTGCACCAGCCTGCATCGTGCCTGAATCCAGCCTGCATCGTGCCTGAATCCAGCCTGCATCGTGCCTGAATCCAGCCTGCATCGTGCCTGAATCCAGCCTGCATCGTGCCTGAATCCAGCCTGCATCGTGCCTGAATCCAGCCTGCATCGTGCCTGAATCCAGCCTGCATCGTGCCTGAATCCAGCCTGGATCGTGCCTGAATCCAGCCTGCATCGTGCCTGAATCCAGCCTGCATCGTGCCTGAATCCAGCCTGCATCGTGCCTGAATCCAGCCTGCATCGTGCCTGAATCCAGCCTGCATCGTGCCTGAATCCAGCCTGCATCGTGCCTGAATCCAGCCTGCATCGTGCCTGAATTCAGCCTGCATCGTGCCTGAATCCAGCCTGCATCGTGCCTGAATTCAGCCTGCATCGTGCCTGAATCCAGCCTGCATCGTGCCTGAATCCAGCCTGCATCGTGCCTGAATCCAGCCTGGATCGTGCCTGAATCCAGCCTGCATCGTGCCTGAATTCAGCCTGCATCGTGCCTGAATCCAGCCTGGATCGTGCCTGAATCCAGCCTGCATCGTGCCTGAATCCAGCCTGGATCGTGCCTGAATCCAGCCTGCATCGTGCCTGAATCCAGCCTGCATCGTGCCTGAATCCAGCCTGCATCGTGCCTGAATCCAGCCTGCATCGTGCCTGAATCCAGCCTGGATCGTGCCTGAATCCAGCCTGGATCGTGCCTGAATCCAGCCTGGATCGTGCCTGAATCCAGCCTGGATCGTGCCTGAATCCAGCCTGCATCATGCCTGTGCTCTATGGGAGGTGAGAGAAGCACATCTAGCTGCTGGTCAGTCGTACACAGGAAGGATGGTGTTCTGTTTGTTTCTGTGGAGGTGGAAGAGTTAGCTGTAATGTTCCCCAACCTCCGTATAGGGTGACAGCGAACAGGCGCGCTGATGGGGCGTAATGGAAGCCGAATGTCACACTGGTGAAAGCAGGAGCGCAACATGAGGGAAGGAAAGGTGAAGGGAGGGGATGGGGGGTGGGGGGTGGGGGAGAGGGGAGGGGGGGTGGGAGAGAGGGGGGGGGGGGGGGGGTGGGAGAGAGGACACTCCTGAGGTGTATGTAGAAGGACACACAGGACATGTTTTTCGCAGGAATAAAAGAATTCAACTCAAATATAGAAAGGATGCTGGCTGCAAAATGAGGTAGAGGTGGAGGAAGGAGGCAGAAAGTGCTCGGGCTCTGGCCCTAAAGCAACTAGAGCATGTGCAATTAGATGGCAAGCCACTGTCCATGGAAACCTTCATGGTAATGACTGACTGCAGTGACTGAAGTAGGAACCTAGAAAGGAGCTGTGATGAGCCTCCTGAGACATGAGAGGAGGAAAGACGAGCCAAGGAGACAAGGAGCCAGAAAGACCAAGAGAGGAGATGAATTAAGACAATAATAAAAACGGGATTAAAGAGAACAGACAGCCTTCAGATAAAGGATGGATCTCCACACATACATCGGTGAGATTGTGTGTGATAGAACTTTGTTTGGATGAAAATAAGACTTCTAGTGGTACGCCCAAACTACTTATTTTCCCAGGCCTTGTTTCACCCATCTTCTTAAATGTCTATGGAAACAAGTTGTTGTTTTTTTGCTGAATGTTTTGTGTACTGCAATTCAATGTGAATCCAGCACAAACAATATAACAATCATCTTCCTCATCCGGATCCAAAAGCATAACGATCAACCTCAAACCTGTGTATTAGGCTCAGAGATGTAGACACATTATACAGATTTCTCTACTTTCAAATGTATAATTCTAACAACAACAACTGTTGTCAGTGTTTTCCCTATTTCCTTTTGTGATTCGCTGCACTTACAGCTGGAGGTGAGTATTCTGATGTGATGATGAAAACACTGCTGTCCCTCACTCCATGTGGACACTGCACCAATCTACCTGTCTGTCTCTCGCCTAGAGCTCCCATCTAGACTCATCTGAAGAGAGGACGATAGAGACATTCAGAACAAAGAAGAGGAAGATAAGAGCAAAAAGAGAGACAGACAGAGAGAGAGACATAGAGAGACAGAGGGACATAGAGAGACAGAGAGAGACAGAGAGAGAGAGAGAGAGAGAGAGAGAGAGAAAGGTTGGAGATGAGTGGGGAGGCTGACAGTGGAAGGAGGGGGTGAATGGGAAGGGAATCCTTTACACTGAAAAGCCACTTTGGTCCCACAAAAGCATTCTTTCTCTCCCTTAACCTTTCCCTCCCTCACCTTCTTTCTCTCCCTCGATTTCATCAGATCCGGAGTGTCGAAAGGCGAGCGCTGATGATCACATGACTCTGGGAGAGAGGTGACAGAGCATTAACCTCTTTCTCCATGAAGAGTGACTATGTAGGTCAGCATGAATAGGTTCTGCCTGAGCTGCCCTCCTACCTGAAATGACAGTCAGATTTTGTCCTCCTTTCTCCGCAACAACGACCACGCCAAGACAAGGAAAACCAGGGCATCTCACACGGTCACAGCACAATGCTACCTTTCCAGGCTTTTACTCAAATGTAGCGCCTCGGCTTGAGAAAGCTAGCATCTTAACAGGCCTAATATATATGAAAAAAGTCAAGTAATTATCTGAATTACATCAGACATTTCAGTGGCAAGCTTGTTACAAATGCAGTTGTTGACATCTTTGGCAAAAAGAAGCCTGAAAGAAGTAATGGGAGGGAAAAAGAATAAACTGATTGGATTATGATGCTGCATAAATTCCCTCTTTGTGCTCCCTTATGAGGTAGTAATGATACAATTTATTCACACAGACGTGTTGCCAGATTAATTTAGCGCCAAATTTAAACAATTAGCATTATTGGAGGGGATTGTATTCAGGATAAATGGGGTGAAAGTTTTACTTGGATCAGTGCTGGTGAATGCACCAGCAGTTTCTTTTCACTAAACGCAGTTGCGAATGCTGAAACATTCATTCATCATTCTCAGCAGCTGATTTATCCAATATCTGCTCTGTTTTTTGTAGCCGGCGGGCTAGTTATACCCACTAAACAAACAGCACTTGCCCATTTGAACAGTAAGAACCACGCTCCATCGCTTCAGGCTCTTTAAGAGTATTGAAGTTCATTCATGAGCGTGTTTCTGCTAATCGCAGCAGATGTGCTAACACTAAAGCTATCTGAGAGTCTGAGGGCCAACATCTCTCTGCTGTGACTCCTCCCACACAGCCTGGAACAGCCTTACAGTAGGCAGGATGTTTACAAGTACAGCACTTTGTTGACTAAAGAATAGAATGATGTCTCACCACTGAAAGAGAACTTCATTCTCCCAGGCACCAGTACATTCCCTATCAGTAAAGATTCCCCCCCCCCCCCACCCCCTCAAAAAAGGACTAAAGCTTTTATGAAAATGCCAGCGTCAAGGCATATGGAGGAGATAAAAGCAGCGAGAGGAAACCATGTTGAGTCAGTTTGACAAAGCTGAGGCAGAGAGCATCATTGTGTGTGTTGTGTCAGAGAAGGTTATTGACGGACGCTGTAACACTGCTGCCAGTGAATCACTGTGAGGGCTATGGATTATTTTGGCCTACTCACTATTAAAACATGTATCTTTTGTATTCTTCTTGTTGTTGTTGTTGTTGTTGTTGTAAGGGAAACATGTTTTCACTGCAGTCATATTCAGCTGGTTTGCGTGGAGATGGAGAGGCCAAACTGATAGTTTAGTCCATGTGTTTGGATGGAACTTCAGGAGTCACATCCCTAATTACAGTACCTTTGCTGACCCTTGACCTTCACTGTCCTAGCTGTGGTAAACTGCCTTTCGTCATACTGCGACAGAGCTTAAAAATGAGGCACTAACACTCGCATTCATATCTAGGTCAAACACACCAGCATTTTTTATCATGATTAATATGTAAATGCATAATACATGTATTCTCATTGGCTCTCCTGATGTGGGACATCTCATCGCATACATTTCAGATACACTCCATCTAACTTCATGAGATCAAACCCACATGATCCTGCTGAGTGTCGCAGTGTGTAAATGCATGTACATCACAGGCACTGCATCACAAGACACGTGTGAGGATGTGTGATTGGCAGGTGGCGTCCCCCCCACCCCCCCACCCCCTCCCAACCCAGCCCATATCTGAACCTTGGAAAGCAGTGAGCTCCAAGAGTGTGCCACAAATGAGACCCTGCACCACCCACCTCCTCTGCATGTTTGATCACAGGTATAGACATCTGGTCCCAGGTTAGCGAGGTGATTCTCCTCCTGTGGATGTTAAGGGGAAACGTTTATGAACATTTGTCCCAAGCTTTTTCCAGTTCTAATTGTATAAAAAATAATTGGACTGTGGAATGTTTCAGACAGATAATCTATATGTATTTAACAGTGGCAACTATTGCAGGCAAACAATAGCTATTATCAAGAACTGAATCTTCACCTTTAGCCCTCCTTCCATATTCCTAATCATACATTTTGACATTGGTGATCTCTAACTTATCCAAGCTGCAAATGAATATAATAATGACCTTTGACAACACATCATTTCCATAGCTGACCTATCAGCAGGCATATACCAAGACAGGGAGGTGGAAAATCATCGTTGTAATTGACTTCTGTCCCGGTCTTGACAAAAGGTCACCCGCTAGCCAGACTAGCGAGTAATTAAAACCTCCCGCCGCTCTTTTTAGACAGTGGTAGGAGCAGAGTCTTCGTTTCTGACATCATTAGTCATGGTTCCGTTGACTCTGAGCGCCCACTACACACATATCCTTTCATACATTTGCATTTGCACACAGTGTATAATCATTAGTAATATCTCATGTAATTGGAGGTGGCATTTGGGAAATGGTTACCTGACAAGTAGTGGGGTGTGAAAAGGTGGAGGGGGGGGGCAGTGCTGTCAGTGTTGGATAAAAGGTGGAGGGGGGGGCAGTGCTGTCAGTGTTGGATAAAAGGTGGACTTGATGCCTTCTTCTGCCCTCACATTCTCATCTGTCTTCATTTGTTCAGGAAGGATGATCCAAGAGGTTAAAATGTTCACCTCCAAAACATCATCAAATCAATCTCATGGTGCTTTGGGACTTTTCTGTACTTTCTTTAAGTCACCTTGATTCTCTAGCCGCCTCCAACTTTCCCTTCTCTCGTGCTGTCAGTCATGTTGCTCCTGCCGCTCTGACCCACTTGGTACAGCAGTGGCAAACCTGCTCTGAGGAAACACGATCTTGAAAGGCGAACTGGAAGCCAGTGGACCGCAGCTGGTACCTTCACAGTACGGCAGCATGTGCTGTAAAGCAGCTAATGCAACATTCAGAACATGCCGGAGAATGATTCTGAGAAGCCACGGCTGCCGTGTCAAATTACCCATGTTAGTCTAGAGTTGTACATGCAGAGATCTGTGCATGTCAGACTCTGTGGCAGACTGCTGAAGACCAAAGCTGGGATGCAGCAGCCAGATGTGGAGCCCCATCACACTCTGCACAGGATCTCCAAGATCTCTGCAGCTACATGAGAGACCTGAATCAACCTCAGGGTTAGTATGGTGTGCACACCAACAGGTACACACATGGACACTGGTGTGAGGTTCAAACCGTGACGCCTCAGTCAGACGTGCATGGAGGGAACATGCTGTGAGGCAGGAGGACGTACAGAGAAGACTGGGAGTTGCTGATGGAGAGCTGCCCATACAAAGTCATGCCGATCTGTCAGCAGAAAGACCTGCTGTAGCTCCAAGCAGCTCCACACACACTACCAGACACACACACACACACTCATCCCAGCCAGCCAGACCGCCCATGAATCAGTCATCTCCTGGCCCACCCTCTCCCCTTGTTCGCTGCTTGATTGACAAACGCACCGGGCACTCTCAGCACCTCCCTGCACCTCCCTGCCCCTCCCTGCCCCTCTGCAGGCACCTGTTTGGAATATCCACTTTGATGCTGGGAGGCTGCGGTGAGAGACAGTGCAGGTCAGACATGGTAGCTTTGTGCTTGCAGCTTCAGGATACATGTACTGTTCTGGCCTTCAGGAAGGACGATCCATTATGGGTTGGATTCCAGCCCAGGCCGTTTCTGAATGTCTTCCCCATCTAAACCCAAACCTTCGGAGTGTCTGTCCAAAAATATCAAGGTACCATCAGTGTGTGATGAATGAGAAACGCTGAGTGCCATTGGATGAAGACAATATTCCACCATGACAAGGACAAACTTGCTCTAAGCGTCCCCTTCACTAGCTTTGTACTCTGATGGCTGTCAGCTGACGACCAGCTCCGTAACTCAACGTGTCAGAGAGAGAGAGAGAGAGGGCGAGACCGAGAAAAGAGGAGAAGAAATTGAAAGTGCATTAACTTCTTCTCACTAAAACAGCATAGCTTCCCTTTATCCTCCACAGTATCACCTATGGACTTACTCCCATGGTTCAGCAGCGGGGAAGTCTGGTAATTGGTTCGACGGCTGCACAGCTAAAGAAACCCTGTCCCTTTTCTCTCTCATTAGATGCCGACCATTCAGCTGCACTGAAATTTCAATAAGCTGGTCGGTTCAAAGCGCCGTGACATTTGCAGATATTATATTGACTTGAGACACCCCCGTTTACAACTCAAAGATACGATACTCGTCACAGTGGTGTTTATTTGACTAGGTGGGTGTGACAAAGGTAGCGCAAATCAAATTGTGTTTGTATAGCTCTTTTTATGAGCAACATCAAAGGATTTCTCTGTGCCCATAGAACTGCACCTAAACCAGCCACATGGCTTCATAGATGACAACGGGAAAAAACTCACCGGAAAATTCCGACAGTAAAAATGAAGGAAACCTTCTGAGAATTTCCAGGCTATTTAAGAAGGTGATCTGTAGAGACAATTGCATTTAGTCATTCAGCAGATGCTCGTATCCAGAGCAGCTTACAGCAAGTACAGGGACATTCCCCCCTGAGGCAAGTAGGGTGATGTGCCTTGACCAAGGACACAACGTCATGTAGTCACAACTGGGAATTGAAATTGAAACCTTCCGTTTACCAACCCAATGCCTTAACCACTGACCCACGTGACCACCCCCCCCCACCCCCCCCCCCCCCCCCCTACCCCACGCATGTACAAAAGGGCCCAGATCCTGCACAAGAGGAAGAGATACAGGTAGAGTTATGGATTAGTACCAGAGCTCTCTGCAGTACTGGGTACTGGAGTTAGTCAGTTAGGGCAGTTAACTTCTGGAAGGGATGGAGTAAACCTGGGTGACGTCATACCTGTACGAGCAGCTGGAACTGCCGCACTATGTTTAATCATTGTATGTTTACAATATCCTATGCGTGCTATTAACAGACTATTTGAATGTGTCCTCTTTAGCTAATGCTTTAATCTTCCTACATAAACAAATTGTGTTTACTCACTGACTTCTCTATTCTATTGGGATTTGAGAGAAAAAATCCACAAATAATTTGTATTACAGCACCGTATTATCCTCTCGGCCATTTCTGCTGCTCTCTAACATGTGACTAACTTTATCTTAGCGAGGTCACTGACCAGCGTAGGTTTTGAAATGGCAATCAGAAATGGTTAGAATTGTTCCCTCATGATAGTGAACCCATTTGAAAATGGCACCAGGTAACTAATGGAGATCAATGGTTGTAGAAACAGGGGTCATCCAGCTGAGTCACCAAACTATATTTGAACCTCGACTCAACCCTAAGGTCAACAACTCGTCATCTTTATCTTGATACTTCAGTATTCTCCGGTTCCTTCTAGTACAGACAAATAGTCCCAATATCCTTTCCTGTTTGTTCAGGGCTTGTGGTGTATGACTAATGGGGTGTTGTGCTTAAAGGATTGTGGTGTCTGGTGCGAGTGTTCCGTAGGTCATGGTGAAGTTAATTACCTGGGATTGAGTAGTTCCTCTTGCTCATTCTGGGGGGATACTTTGCAGACAGATGTAAGACTAAAGCAATGTGTCATCAACTGGTTGCATATCCAGGTCACTGTAGAAAACACAACCATTCCCCCCCGCCCCACTCTCCTTTATAACCCTGCTGTGTCTCTCCAATTATTTAATTTGCTGTCAGTATCCAGTTTCTTGTTTGCCGTTGGTTACCGACATCGTAACCTAATGGCTTAGAGACCCGCGTTGTTTTTAGGGTAGAGAGGGGCAAGATTGTCACAACCCTAAATTAATTACATCAAGAGGTAATTTACCTCATTCAGTGCTTGTCAAACACCCTAATAGCAATGTCCTTGAACGAATGTACAACAGTGATTTATTTTCCTATTTAAAAACTTGTTTTCCATGAGGGAATTAAAAATTATACAAACACCTGAGGTGAATTTGTGGAGGGAGTAGAACCTATTTCAACTTGCTCTTGTTAGGGTGCATTCTGGGCTGGGTGGGCCAAAACATCCAATCAGCTGTGGCTTTTCACCTCTTCCCCCCCAATTTCTTTTAAAAGGTTGATTGAACCAGTCGAAATAAGAGAGAGAGATATTTAAGGAGAGAGGTAGAGAGTAAGCGGGTTAGGAAAATAGATGTAGAAATCCCTATGAGCAGTGGAGCGTTTATCAGTGGATATATTTCAGTAACTAGTTGGCAAGTGTGCAATGATGCCTGCCATGGTATCACAGCACACTGTGGCTTTAATAGGAACACGGTTTAAGAGTCCTAACATCTTCCGTTTCACTTGAACTTGTCATTCAGTAATCCCTCTGCAAAGTGTAATGCGGCCGGATTAACAGCACAACCCCAGATTTCCAAATTATCATCAGAAAAACCATCTGTATGATGTGGCTAATAGGAACCAAATTATGCAGAAGAAGGCAGCAAAATCAACCAGGCCCTCCATCTTTTTCTTTCTTTCATCTTTTTTTGTTGCCATCTGATTTGTCACGTTACTTTCTCTCCTCCACCTCCTCCCACCTCCCTCCCTTTCTCTTTCACAGCAGTCAAATTAGCAAAGCCACAACATGCATGTCCACTAGTGTTGGAACTCAGGAAAAGGAAGAAAAAAAAGGAACTTCTGGATGATTACATGACATCACGAGAGGATTTAGTAATAAGGGCAGTAGGATTCCATCTGTGCCGTAGTCCCAGTCTAATCTCTCGTTCCTCAGGGAACGACATTCTGCAATACAGACTCCCACTGACAACCTATGTCAGCAGCCACAGGAATGGAAGTGGGAGGGGAGGGAAGAGAAGGCTCTTTCCAAGGCTAGTTCCCACCAGCCCCACTTTCCCAGGCAGTGCGAGCCATCTAAATCACAGCCCAGGAAGGCAGCCCGCAGAACGCCCTGTGATCAACGAGCTGGGAGCGTTGGACCTAGAAGATGAAATGATTTCAACACTTGGCTTTTTTCTTTTCGCACGTAAATTCTCAAACTCACAGCTACTCTTCAAGACAACGAGAGTCCAGCAAGGCTCAATCCATCCTTAAATATATTCAAGAAATACATATATAAATACACATTATATCAATGAACTTTCCGCAATATCAAACTAACTGGAGAGACACTGTATGTGTGTACAGTTCCACCACAAGCATGTCTCACTGTGCTTAGGAGACCAGGTGCTGAAGAGGGACCAGATGAGCGAATGGAGAAATCATCATAGTCATAATATTCATAAAGCCAATATGATTTAATAGTATTTAGTATGATTTAATAGTATTTAATAGTAATAGTATTTAAATATTAAGCACTTTCTCTAGGGGTGGGGGGCATTATACTGGAGTTATGTATTCCATATTATGCTGTATATTATGTGTACGGCCACAGAATGTTGGAGGGCTGAAGGTTGACCGTTTGTCTGGACAAACACCTCTGAGCTGGAAGGAGAATAAACATTCTGGATGTTCCACTTTTGAAATTCGTCTGGAAAAACAGACAAAGCCAAAGGACAGGGTGGGGGGAGGAGGAGGAGGGAGGGAGGGAGGAGGAAGGACGAGGAGGAGGAGAAGGAGGAGGAGGAGGGAGGGAGGGAGGAGGAAGGACGAGGAGGAGGGGAAGGAGGAGGAGAAGAAAGCAGAAGGAGGAGGGAGGGAGGCGGAGGGAGGAGGAAGGACGAGGAGGAGGAGAGGGAGGGAGAAGGAGGGAGGAGGAGGAGGGGGGAGGGACCGTGTGTAGACTCATCCTTTTCTCAGAGCCCCATTGGACTGGCTGCCACAGGGAACATGATTTATGAAGCCATCAAACTTTACCAGTTTTCCTTCTTCTGTTCCTTTACAAGGGGTCATCGCATTGTTGTATCTTCATTCCTTCATTCCTCATCAGACCTTCACAACTCAACAAAATATATACATTAAAAAACACAGGTCAAGGGTAAAGGGTATGTGATAATGAATGTGCCAAATACAATCAGTGTAGTAGTACACAGATCTTTAGATGTTGCAGTGATATGTTGGTGATCAGTACTGGGACATTGTTTCACAGTAATAGATCAGGTATGTTCAGAGGCTTTAGATCTTAACAGCAATTACAGCAGATAAACCTGCAGCACTGCAAATCTCTGGAGTGGGAATATCTGAGTCTGAACAAACTGCTGAACAAATACATCCTCCTCTCTCGTCTGACCCATCTTCCTTCCACACACCTTGCAGAAGTTAGCTGTGGTGTTATTTGATAGCGACTTATTTTTTTTACCCCCGTGCATTTTTTGGTGGGGGGAAGATTCTGGAAGTGAATACAACATGACAAACTATTTAGATGTGTGTCAAATTCATTTCCCATCCTCCCCTGACGGAGTCACGCGACTGCCAGTCATCTGCGGTGGAGCTCCGACTGAGGGAGGGAGGGGAGGGAGGGGGGGAGGGGAGGGAGGGAGGGCATGAGGGAGAGAGGGAGGGAGGGGGCAGGGCATGAGGGAGGGAGGGAGGAGGCAGGGCATGAGGGAGAGAGGGAGGGAGGGAGAGAGAGAGAGGGAGCATGAGAGAGAGAGTGAGCATGAGAGAGAGAGAGAGCATGAGAGAGAGAGAGCATGAGAGAGAGAGCATGAGAGAGAGAGAGAGCATGAGAGAGAGGGAGTATGAGGGGTGGAGGGTTGGGGGGGTGGAGGGTTGGGGGGGTGGGGGGTTTCTCTGTCAAAGGAGATGGCTTGGCTTCACTGATTAGCTACGCTCCCTGAGCATGCCCAGTTGCCTAGCCCACGGTTAAAGGGTTGGAATGGATTCTGCTCTGTGTGTGTGTGTGTGTGTGATGGGATGGGGGCTGAGCGTGTTGTTGTGGAGGTGGTGTCTGTAAAGCCGAGGTTGCATGCTAATAAACACACGGTGTCAGGGAGCCATGAGAATAGAAACCCTCCCTGGCTGCTTCTCTGTGTTCTGGACTCCTCAGCAGCATGCGACCACAGGAAGTCACATGACTGACTCTGGGTTGTTGTTTTTTGTTTTTGTCAAAAGTGCTTCACATGTTTGATGCTTAGATTGACACAGCAACCAGAGGAGCAATCTTAAACCCCAGAGAACATCCAGGTAGTATCGATTATGGTCTGGCCTGTACTATAGGATGGTTACAGAGCTACAGACATTGATCACGTATTTGAATATATTCAATAATTAACAACTTGTTTTGGGGGAATTCACTGGCTAACTATTACCTGTAGATTTCCTGATCTAGAAAAGATTAGCCTTTTGGCTCACTAAGCCATTGACATCCCTTTAAAATATTCTCATTGACTTCTCTTCTGATCAGTATTAGCAGTGGGAACTATTCTGTCAGCACTGTTCTGCTGATTACTGAACCAGGGCAGAAGGTGTTCATCTTGTTTTGGTCCGAAGGCCAAAATCCCGCTCCACATGGTTGAATCTTTCTGCAGTATTTCTACACAATCCTCTTCTATGAAACTATTCATAACTGTTCTCTAAATGAAGACATGTTTACATTAAAGTGGACATGGTATGGTACTTGTGTTGTTATGAGAAAATGTTAACTAAAAGTGTTTTATTACTTTCAACTACAGTACCACCCCATTACAGGGTATAAAGCAAGGTCGAAGAGGTCATCTTAATTACTGTGAATTACTTGTGAAAGACAAGGACAGTGTGTTGAGTGTGCCTTAACACAAGGACAGTGTGTTGAGTGTGCCTCAACACAAGGACAGTGTGTTGAGTGTGCCTCAACACAAGGACAGTGTGTTGAGTGTGCCTCAACACAAGGACAGTGTGTTGAGTGTGCCTTAACACAAGGACAGTGTGTTGAGTGTGCCTTAACACAAGGACAGTGTGTTGAGTGTGCCTTAACACAAGGACAGTGTGTTGAGTGTGCCTTAACACAAGGACAGTGTGTTGAGTGTGCCTCAACACAATGACAGTGTGTTGAGTGTGCCTCAACACAAGGACAGTGTGTTGAGTGTGCCTTAACACAAGGACAGTGTGTTGAGTGTGCCTTAACACAAGGACAGTGTGTTGAGTGTGCCTCAACACAAGGACGAGCAGAGACCTTGTCAGGTTTCAAATGATCCTGCCTGGATGTCAGAGGCCACCCTAACATGGAGGTACTGCTACTTCTCTAGCTGTTAGCCTGCATCGCTCCTGCCTAATTGGCCTTTAAAAGAAGCTTAGAATCTTCTAACATATCTGGCCCATTAAGGCCAGTTCACACACACACACACACACACACACACAGTATGAGAGTTTTCAAGAGGGTCAGATTGGCTCAGTAATCCTCACTAAAACCTGTTTCTTTACTCATTATATAGAGATGACCAATTGGGGACATTTCTGTAAACAAGTAAGCAACTAGGCTCATTCTACTCCCTATTGATTAACTGATGTTTAATCAACTGAGACGGTTGTGTAGATTTGGTTATTTACTCACTCCCAAACGCAGGACTGAACTAACACACAGAGAATCTGAACTGGAACAGCTGTCAAACTTCAACAACCAGCCTCACTGACATGAATCTATAGTCTGACCGAACATCTTAAAGACTTCAATGGAGAATATTGATTTAGATTAAATTAGGTTCAACTTTACTGTCATTACACACGTATGAATACAAGGAAACTAAGTACAGTTTAGTCTCTAAATCAGCTGGAGAGATTCAGTGATCTTACATTTAGATGTTCAACGTTTGGAAGTTCCCCTCAGTGTTGAAGAGTTGAAGGGTTCAGATGATGCTGCCATACAGATGAGAGAGAGGAGTTATTAGAGGCAGCATGTACGCATCATCTCATCAATATGAAGACCCACCAAGCCAATCAACAGCAGTGTGGGCCAAGGCTTTTGAAAACACCTTCATAATTCAAATCCAGAATAAGTAGGAATACTAAAATTCGCCCGGAGTGTAAAAATACTTCCTGAGAATTTGATCTTCCTTTAATTCTTCGACTGACTGGTACAGATTTGATTTTAGACAGGTGTTTTGGGTTGTGTGAATACATACACACAGACAGATATACTGTAAATACATAAATATATACTGTATACATACACATAGTAGCCTACAGCTAAACGTCTGCAATTTAAATTAATCTTGTGAGCAATCTCAATGCCCATACATTATTGCCAAATGAATTAAAATCTTGGTTGGTTTTTCACTGTGTCAGAAACACTTGACTCAGCAATGGCCATTTTTATCTAGAGGCTAAAAACAGGTTTACAGAGCCTAGTAAGCAGTCATGTGGAAAATATCATGACTGTTTGGCCACAAAAATATCTCTATACAGGTCATATGTCAAATATTAAGCATTTTTACAAATCTTCAGCAGGGATGAAGACAATTTCGGGCTGTTCATTTGATAGATAATCACACTTTTGAACAACCCCTAATGATTCATATAATAGACCAGAATCACAACAATCAGGAAAAACACACCAAATTAGAGAGGCTCCAATTTAACTGTGGAACCTTTCCTATGGTTGATAAGGTTTCAGCATAGTTTCACTCATGCAGAAGATACACTATTGCAACAGAGGTAATATTTATACTAAAGGAGTTCTCCCTTGCAGCTAGAGCCAAACATTTACTGTGTTTTATTTCCCCTGAGGAATGTAGAACTGTGTTGATAAAAACGTATCTTTAGTCCTCGGAAACAAAAGCAGATGTGATCTTCTATACTTTACGATAGCCCCAGATATGAGTTAGGCTGGCATCACGATCTCTTTGTGTTTTCTTGTTCACTTGCTTGTAGTTTATTGATCCTTTATGGATTTCTTTCAGAGGTTCCATGTGGATAAAATGATACCCATTGATTCTCGCTTGTTTTCAACTCCCTCAAAACAGCCTGAACCATGACAACAGGTGTAAAATACTGTGATACTGAGCATGAAGAACAAGAAGAGGATAGAAACAGATGATATTGTTTATGATTAAGTTATTATTATTATTCAAATGTATTGCTACTAACATCGATAACACACGATGGAAAGTTTAGTAAAAGGAGACCATTCCTGTTCATCCTGTCAACTGCTGTCAAAACAGAAAGACATCGGCATCGTGAAACGTTGACATGCGTAGGGAACATGAACTAAGTCAGGTGGTCTGGTGCTGTGGAAGTCCTGAAGTGACTCGTCTGTCTGTCAGCTACCTACTGTCAGTCCTAATGGGGGATATTGAGCTGCCCTCCACACCTCAGTTGAAGCTGGAACGCCATCAGCAGCTCCCCTCTGGAGACAGGCTACATGGATACATGGATACATGGTGACGTCTTGGAGGGTCCATTTCACAACTCGGATGTTTTACAACATCTCTGGCTCCCCTTGTGTGTGTGTGTGTGTGTGTGTGTGTGTAAAACCACTGAGAGGGAAGGAGAGAAAATCCTAGAGAGAGAAAAGAAGGGGGGGTAGAAGAAGCACAGAAAGAAGGAAAGACAGGCAGACAGACAGACAGATAGGCAGGCAGACAGGCAGATAGAAAGGTAGGCAGGCAGACAGACAGGCACACAGAAAGACAGGCACACAGACAGACAGGCAGACAGGCAGACAGACAGGCAGACAGGCAGATAGAAAGGTAGGCAGGCAGACAGACAGGCGCACAGAAAGACAGGCACACAGACAGACAGACAGGCAGACAGACAGGCAGACAGGCAGACAGAAAGTCAGACAGTCAGGCAGACAGGCAGACAGGCAGACAGGCAGACAGGCAGGCAGGCAGGCAGGCAGACAGCCTGGCATCAAATCCCGAGGAAATTTAGAAACATCCCCCCCCCCCCCCCCCCCCACCGAGACCCATTCAGTCCCAATGATGCAGTGAAGAGCTGCAGTCCATCATCTTAGCCTGATCTCCTGATAGAACATGATGCCAGACACAGCAATCCCCCTGGCAGCAGGACCTTCCACACTGGGCTGCAGTTTGATGTTTGGTTGGGAGGACAGCACCAAAGTGGAAGACTGGAGGGGTTCCAGAGATGAAACACAAGCAGCCAACAGACCCCAGCGGTCAGAACTCAAACACCCCTAGGTGGTCACTGCAATGTGGGATCTAAAGAAAGATTGAATACAGTGATATATGCAGCAACTGTGAAGGATGCAAATGATTCTAAATAATAATAATAAAAATATTTTCTGCTTGCCCTTGCAATTCTCATTTAATATCCAAATGGGGAGGTATGATTAAAAGTCGCCTTTTGACATAAAGCAAATGCTGCAACTGCAAAACTTAAATCACATAAGCTATGAGGAACCTACTGTTGGATTGTTCTAAAGAGGCACTTTAATAGAAGAGATAACTCATTCTAGGGGGTAGATCTGCTCTGTTCTTCCTTTAGAAAGCAGCTCATTATTTTCCGTCGCCAGTTTTTTTTTCCCTCTTCTGTTTAGGGGACTGTGACTGGCAGCCAATAGGATGTTAGAGTCCCCCTGCCTCAGCCTCAGCCTCAGCCTCTGCCTCAGCCTCTGCCTCAGCCTGCCTCAGCCCCAGATCCAGCCTCCCTCACATGAGCAGGGATGCAGCAGTGAATCTCAGTAGAGGAACTGGAACAGAGGCTGTTGTCCAATTCTGCAGGATACAGACTCTCCGTCGCGCGCCCTTGCGGTCCGGGTTCCCCTGCAGAACGGCAGCGTGCGGGCAGGTGAGTGTTTGGAGAACCCGCTCCTCTCTCCTCTCTGTTCTCTGGTGGGAGATATCGTGTCTCCTGGTGTGACTGGGCTGATGGAGTGGATACGGTGACTTCCACACCGGGCACGCTGCTGTCTGCAGTGTGTCCAGATCGGGGGGGGGGGGGGGGGGGGGTTCATCGGGATCTCTTGGATTCTTTAAAAACCTTTGAAGTGAAATGAGCAGCGAGTTGTTCTTAACTTAGAATAAGATCACGGGAAGTTTAGTTAAACTGCTTCTTTTTATTTTTATTTTTTTGCCATTGTGATACATGTTATATAAATGCAGAGGTTACGCGTTTATCGACTCCGAGTTCAGGGTTATATTCTAACTGATTTAAAGCAGCCGTGTAAGTGAAGGTGGATGAGTGTCCCATCACAGCTGCTTCATGCAGCAGTTCAGAGCCTCCTGTCTCCTGGCTGCAGGCACATCATGGCTCCACAGTTGGTAGAACTTCAGGTGGAATATGTCCTTCATTCATGTCGCTGTCGACAAGCATCTGATGCAGGCAGAGAGCTGCTCTCCCGATCTGTCCTGTGAGATGGTGTGTTCAGATGAGGCTGCTCTGGTCCAGGATCTGATCCAGGATCTGATCCAGGATCTGGTCCAGGCTGGGCTAAAACCTCCAGATCAGCCTCCTGGTTTGAAAGGACTTTTAAAGTTGACCAAAGTTTCCAATAGTTCCCCCAAAACAGCAGAGCCACATGAACAACAAAGGTAGACTAAAGTCACATGATGTGGTTTAGGAATATATGGAATAATTCAGATTACCAGGTTAGACTATGCTAAAGTTGTATTTCGTTTTTTGAAATTTCAGATTTTTTTCCCTGAGTTTGAATATGAATCTAGAGTTTAAAGACTGAGGAAGCATGTGTGTCCCAGAGAGAGAGGAGGTAGAAATGATTTCAAATTGAATTTCACGACTTGAGATTTCATCATTTCTCTCTGCCAGGCCTAGTTTCCAGACTGCTGCTGGCTTTTATTCCTCTGGTTTTCAGCCTCAGCTAACACGCCTGCAGGAGGCCAAGAAGTTATTTGGAAAAGTTGACAAACAGGGAAAATGCAGCTCCACTAGAAAATCGAAATCACAACCATAAAGACACTTTTACCTGAGATAGACGATCAAGGCTTAGAGAAATATCTTCTTATCATTTATATTCACCTTGGCAGGCCATTAATGCTGATATTTGTCATGATTCATTTGGAATTTGAAAGTAACTTATCTTCGTTTTGTTGTGGGTGACAGAGAGGAGGCAGCAGTATGATGACCTGAGTCTTTTGCACCAGAACTGATTTCCTTGCTGGGTTTTTACATACATGCTGGTTTGAAGTTCAGAGATAAAAGGCAGCGCAGTATAGAATCTCAGCCTGATCAAAGACCTACAGAAAACAGGGCAGGTGCTGAATATTTCAAATCTCTGCAAATATACTTTCCTGTGGTGTGAGTGAGTGTGTGTGTGTGTGTGTATACGTATGTACTGTATGTGTATGGCTGTATATGTTTGCGGTGGCATCGGTGCTTATGCAGATGTTAAAAGCAATAAAACGTCATTTGATTTGACATTAACGGAAAAAAACCTCTTCAAATGTCATCAACCTTTCCCAAGTCGGCAATGAACCCTCAACTCACAGATGTCAGATATTTGTTTTTCTGTATTGTGACGTCTAATTTCCAGACCTCGCTGTTCCATGGGTCATTTCACCATTGTCTCAGTGAAATGCCACAGGCTTCCTGTCTGGATGTACGGCCACCATACTGTCTGTCTCTCCATCAGCTCGTCTTGTCTCTCCCCCTCGGGTGTGTGGTGATGACATCACGGGGTGGTGGGTTTACCCGATGGCCAGGGCACGGTGACCAATGACCCAAGCTGATTACATTATGCGTGCTCCAGATGGGCTCCGTCATTCGGATGTGTCTTGTTCCACAATCACAATACTGAACCTTTCAAGTCCTCTGCGGTTAACGGCGTCTGGATCTAATGAAATCAGATCTCAGTGGCCACTGTTTGAGAACACTGTAGACCAGGGCTCTCCAATCCTGGTCCTCGAGGGCTGCTGTCCTGAAGGTTTTACATGTTTCCCTGCTCCAGCACACCTGATTCTAATGAAGCGTCGTTATCAAGCTCTGTGGAGGTGTGCTGGAGCAGGGAAACATCTAGAACCTTCAGAACAGCGGCCCTCCAGGACCAGGATTGGGGACCCCTGCCGTAGACCCTGTGGGGTCTTTTCGGATGGACGGCTGTGGGTTTGAAGTAGGTCAAAGTACACCTTGAGGCATAATGTTTTTTTGTTGTTGTTGTCGACAGAAACCTTGATCCTTCCGCAGCGTAGATACTGCGTCACAAACACGGCTGTGTTGACATGAGGCAGGGTTTCCTCTGTACTCTTGACATGCATGATGTCTCTGTTGCTACAAAATGATGTCCACTTACCTCAGGTACCAGAGTGAGGCCCCCTGGTGGAGGGGTTGGGTGGTGGCCGTAGCGGTGGTGGGGTCCACATGAAGAAGCAGCGTTCCTGGTTGAAAACATCTCTCAGAATGTGTGTGCTGCTGAAACATCACTAGTCATTAGGGCTCTGGGCGTTAGTGAGAGGACAGCTTGATGTCTACTGCTGGCTAATGAGACAGGATCATCTACAGACGCCTCCTTCTGGGTTCACATACAGAATGTTAATCAACACTCCTCCAGTGAAACAGAGAAATATAGATTTGGGGACTGAAACATGGTTACCTGATAGGAGGTGTGTTCTCTGGTCGAGTCGGTGAAGGTGAGCGGCCCCTAGATGAAGCCAGATCCCTGGTCTCATTTGCAGTGACGCAGGGAGGCAGGGCAGACAGGGAGGCAGGGCAGACAGGGAGGCAGGGCAGGGAGGCAGACAGGGAGGCAGGGAGGCAGGGCAGACAGGGAGGCAGGGCAGGGAGGCAGACAGGGAGGCAGGGCAGATAGGGAGGCAGGGCAGACAGGGAGGCAGGGCAGACAGGGAGGCAGGGAGGCAGGGAGGCAGGGAGGCAGGGAGGCAGGGCAGACAGGGAGGCATGGCAGACAGGGCAGACAGGGAGGCAGGGCAGACAGGGCAGACAGGGAGGCAGGGCAGACAGGGCAGACAGGGAGGCAGGGCAGACAGGGCAGACAGGGAGGCAGGGCAGGGAGGCAGACAGGGAGGCAGGGAGGCAGGGCAGACAGGGAGGCAGGGCAGACAGGGCAGACAGGGAGGCAGGGAGGCAGGGAGGCAGGGCAGACAGGGAGGCAGGGCAGACAGGGCAGACAGGGAGGCAGGGCAGACAGGGAGGCAGGGAGGCAGGGCAGACAGGGCAGACAGGGAGGCAGGGAGGCAGGGCAGACAGGGAGGCAGGGAGGCAGGGAGGCAGGGCAGACAGGGATGGAACTCTCCCTTTGTGGCTGGTTTCAGGGAAAGGCTTGCTGGATGCTGGCTGAGGGAGAAGCCTCTGTCTCTGTTCTAATCCATGGATAAAAGGTCTGTGTTTTCTGTTTGTTATCCGGTAAACACACAGTGAGATGAGAGCATGGACACATCACTTAACAATAGGTAATTATCTGTCCACTCTGGATGAAGAGGACAGTAATTCCACAGGAGCTGCTCGCTAATCTGTTTTTTCATTGGTGGGTTGTTTTTCAAAGCCGCTTCATTGTTGACCAACGATATGTCTGTGTGTGTGTGTGTACATGCCTGTGTGTGTATGTGTGAGTGTGTACATGCCTGTGTGTGTACATGTCTGTGTGTGTATGTGTGAGTGTGTACATGCCTGTGTGTGTACATGTCTGTGTGTGTATGTGTGAGTGTGTACATGCCTGTGTGTGTACATGTCTGTGTGTGTGTGTGTGAGTGTGTACATGCCTGTGTGTGTATGTGTGAGTGTGTACATGCCTGTGTGTTTACATGTCTGTGTGTGTGTACATGCCTGTGTGAGTGTGTACATGTCTGTGTGTGTATGTGTGAGTGTGTACATGTCTGTTTGTGTACGTGCGTGTGTGTGTGTCTACATGTCTGTATGTGTGTGTGTGCATCTGTGTGTATGTGTGTGTGTGCATCTGTGCGTACATGTCTGTGTGTGTGTACATGTGTGCGTGTGTGTGTACGTGTGTGTGTGTGGTGAATATGGGAATGTTCAAGGGTTATGCTATAGTTCTTCTAAAGGAGACCCATTCTCACTGACTCTGATATCACATTATCATGCAGACTGTTAGGATGGAATCAGTTCGATGTCTCCAGATCTGGACACACTGCAAATGGCTGCCAACTTTGAATAATGTGTTCTGCTAACATGTTTTCTCTCTCTTTCTGTGGCTCAGCTCCACTGCTCGTCTAATTACTGCAGGAACAGTTTGAGAGACAGAAGCACAATTGAGATACAGCGCTAG
Organism: Protosalanx chinensis; assembly: GCA_030340685.1. Taxonomy (NCBI): domain Eukaryota; kingdom Metazoa; phylum Chordata; class Actinopteri; order Osmeriformes; family Salangidae; genus Protosalanx; species Protosalanx chinensis. The sequence goes on from CM059332.1 coordinate 985,496, forward strand.
GTAGAAATGGGCCCTGGGTCAATTTGAGGCATTGCAACTGATTTACCAACAAAGCTTGTGAAAGTTTAGTGGCTGTATCTGCATAACTGTCTGTCCACCTACTCACAGAAACACCAGACTCACTGTGAGTTCAGCTCCACGCATGTGATGCACATTTCTTCTCTAGTGCTCTCAACATGTATTTACCTCCATTTCTCTAAATGTCTCTGGCGCTCTCTCTCCTACCTGCCTCTCTGTGTTTCTCTCTCTCTCTGTGTTTCTCTCTCTCTCTCCTACCTGCCTCTCTGTGTTTCTCTCTCTCTCTGTGTTTCTCTCTGTTTCTCTCTCTCTTTCTTTCTCTCTCTGTGTTTCTCTCTCTCTCTCCTACCTGCCTCTCTTTGTGTTTCTCTCTCTCTCCTACCTGCCTCTCTTTGTGTTTCTCTCTCTCTCCTACCTGCCTCTCTTTGTGTTTCTCTCTCTCTCCTACCTGCCTCTCTTTGTGTTTCTCTCTCTCTCTCTCCTACCTGCCTCTCTTTGTGTTTCTCTCTCTCTCTCCTACCTGCCTCTCTTTGTGTTTCTCTCTCTCTCCTACCTGCCTCTCTTTGTGTTTCTCTCTCTCTCTCCTACCTGCCTCTCTTTGTGTTTCTCTCTCTCTCTCCTACCTGCCTCTCTTTGTGTTTCTCTCTCTCTCCTACCTGCCTCTCTTTGTGTTTCTCTCTCTCTCTCCTACCTGCCTCTCTTTGTGTTTCTCTCTCTCTCTCTCCTACCTGCCTCTCTTTGTGTTTCTCTCTCTCCTACCTGCCTCTCTTTGTGTTTCTCTCTCTCTCTCCTACCTGCCTCTCTTTGTGTTTCTCTCTCTCCTACCTGCCTCTCTTTGTGTTTCTCTCTCTCCTACCTGCCTCTCTTTGTGTTTCTCTCTCTCTCTCCTACCTGCCTCTCTTTGTGTTTCTCTCTCTCTCTCCTACCTGCCTCTCTTTGTGTTTCTCTCTCTCTCTCTCCTACCTGCCTCTCTTTGTGTTTCTCTCTCTCCTACCTGCCTCTCTTTGTGTTTCTCTCTCTCTCTCTCCTACCTGCCTCTCTTTGTGTTTCTCTCTCTCCTACCTGCCTCTCTTTGTGTTTCTCTCTCTCTCTCCTACCTGCCTCTCTCTGTGTTTCTCTCTCTGACACACTTACACACAGACTTGTATACC
>CM059332.1:997164-1034664 GCA_030340685.1 Protosalanx chinensis
CCGGTTCTCCAACTTGAAGAGAGCAGCTCTTATCAGCAGGACATTCAGCAGGAGGATTTCAATTCCGAATAAAAACAAACTGGAAAGACCGATCTGCTTCTTATATTTCAGAGGCCGAGAAAAGACAAAAGACTGAAGAGGCTAAATTGAAAGAGACGAAAAGAAAGAGAGAGAAAGAGAGCGGAGAGATAAAGAAGGCTTTACTGACCTCTGGTGCCATATCCTCTATGAAGTGGATGGTGTAATCTATGTTGAAACGGATCACACGGCATAATGGAATCTATGAGGATGGAGGAGAGTAGGAGAGGAAGAGAGGAGGAGGAGAGAAGGAGGAGGGGAGGCAAGCTGGCATGAGGCAGTGGGTCTGTGTCTTTGAAACTCATTGAGAGCCTCATCTCCAAGACAAAAACACCTAGGCAAACAAACACACACACACACACACACACACACCACTAACAGTAATGAACACACACACACACTTTACTCTGGGCTTTTGAACATTAAGTGACTTTTAAATCGCTATAAATAGATAAGACAGCTCTTCAGTGTTTAATCTCCTAGTTACATGGTCTTTGTTGTCGGACAGCCGGAGTCCATTTGAGGAGATTAACCTGAGGGCCAGTGAGAGAGTTGGCCCTGCCTGTCGGGATAACCAGAGGGGGCTTATATTTGGTCTTGCTCAGGGGTATCCTAATCCCTGGAGCCCACATCAGCCGGATACTGCGCCTTTCAGACAGAGGTCATTTAAATTATCCTGCCATAATCGGGACTAATCCTGTCTGGATTCTTTTCAAATCAAAGCAGATGCTGACGAAATAGGTGCAGCTGTTAATGATTCTGAAACTTGGCGGGGTGGGAGTGGAGGAGGAGCTCTTGTGTGCACAGATCCCTGCAAACTCAGGGAAAGATAGAAATGTATTTTGGTTCCTTCACATTAAGAATGAGGCCTCATCTCTCTTTAGCTCGCTTAGTCAAGCTTTGGCCCTCATCGATTTCCCATCACTCTGCTCCTCTATGCTATTCCTTAGTGTGTTGTGTGCGTGTTGTGTGTGTGATCTGTACTACATACACAGTCAGACCTTGTAACCCCCACACCCACAGACAGACCCTCAGAAGCCAAGCAGAGGAGAAACAAGCAAGAGCAGAAATAAGAGAGTCTAAGGAGACGGTTTACTTAGAAGCTTCATCTGAAGTCTGTGTGTGTGCGTGTGTGTCTGTGTGTCTGTGTGTGTGTGTGTGTGTGTCTGTGTGTGTGTGTCCATAGGTTTCAGACAAACACTGGGAGGGAGGGATTATTCATTTAGTAGGACATATTTCTTTTCTTCACTTGCCTTGACATGTGTGTGTGTGTGTGTGTGTGCTGGTGCAGGTCAGTGTGTGTGTGGAGGTCGGGGACAGAGAAGAACCACGCAGGTGGTGAAGCATGGAGGGGGGCGGGGCAGCATGGAGGGGGGGGGCGGGGCAGCATGGAGGGGGGGGGCGGGGCAGCATGGAGGGGGGGGGGCAGCATGGGGGGGGGCAGCACGGAGGGTGAAGCTTACGTTGGTGAGTGGCGTGTGCGAGAACAGGGAGAAGCCTTCGAACAGATACTCATGGTCATCATACTCGATCACAGTGGGCCTGTCCGTCTGTGGGAAAACACACACACACACACACACACACAGTTATATCACCGCTACAATGATTAAAGAGCCACAGAGAAATATAAAGATGCACATGAGAGCGAGATCCTCACCAAGAAGTTAGTGGGAGGAGACACAGTGATCCTGTAGTGGAACAGCCTTCCTGAGTTGTTGTTCATCCCTCGACAGTTCTTCACTGACTGGAGAGGAGGAAGACAAAGGGGAGAGGAAGACAAAGAGGAGAGGAAGAAAAAGAGGAGAGGAAGACAAAGAGGAGAGGAAGACAAAGAGGAGAGGAAGACAAAGAGGAGAGGAAGACAAAGAGGAGACTTTCTTGTACTGTTGACCGAGGAGGAAGGAGAGTGTGTGTGTGTGTGTCTGTGTGTGTGTCTGTGTGTGTGTGTCTGTGTGTGTGTCTGTGTGTGTGTGTGGGGGGGGGGTCAGCACCTCTTCTCCTGGATAGATGCTGTGGCGGATCCCTGTACGTCTGGCTTTGGAACTGCACTTACACAACGGCCCATCGTTCATCTGTACACGCGCACACACACACACACACGTATCAACTACTAGGTGAGCACACCACATGTGCAGAGAATAACTCAGCGTGCACATTACACACTTCCAATTTCCTCTAGACAGTGACAAAAAAAAAGAAGATGGTTCCCCTGCCAAGGTGAAGGATGAGACAGAAAAAAATATGAAGAATATGGGAGAGGAGGGGAGGGGAGAGCGAGAGAGAGATAGAAGAGAGAGATAGAGAGAGACAGAGAGAGAGAGAGGAAGAGGTGTACAGAGAGAGAGAGAGAGAGACAGAGAGAGAGAGGAAGAGGTGTACAGAGAGAGAGAGAGAGAGAGAGGAAGAGGTGTACAGAGAGAGAGAGAGAGAGAGAGAGAGAGAGCCCCTGCTGACCTGTCCAGGGTCATTGTACCACAGCTCATCATGCAGGCGGTCAGGGTGGGCCTTCTTCCTCTTGATCTCAGCGATCACGTCGAACACCTCAGAGTCCGAGCTGCTGGAGCAGGTGCTGCCCCCCCCGTCTGATTCTCCGTCTGACTCACTGGAGCTGACGCCTGGAGGCAGACAGGCACAGCCAGGAGCCCCCCCAGTCAGACAGGAGCCTCTGACCCATCACATCACTGTCTGCTCTCATCATGTTACCATATCAATACATTTTCCAAGCAACTAAAATCAACTGTACTGTGATAAAACAGTGACAAGAAAGATCCTTATCAAAATGTCTCAATACATAGCTCATCGACTATACTTCAATCACAATTCTCATTTGTACCCACAGCACAACATATAGTCAACCACAAATAAAAACTACTGACTGAACAGAGTTAAGGGTCAAATACCTTTGGCATTACTATCTGATATCAATACAGTACCAGGCTCCTCATCCAGCTTGGTCTTGGGGGGCTCCCACTGTGGGCGGGCGGCCTGGGCACGGGCCTGCCTCCTGCCCAGCTCCTCCTCAAACCTCTCATAAAGGTCTCTCAGCTTGCTGGTGCCGACCACAGTGGAGTCACCCTAACCAGGGAGGGAGGGGAGGGGGGAGGGAGGAGGGAGGAGGGGAGCGTGAGCACAGACACACTGGGACAAAGAAGCTGGGACTGAGACTGGACCTGAATCTAGAAACAAAACTCAATAACAAAACACTGGAGGCCATTTTGGTTTTAGGAAACACACTGTGTGCTCCTGAGAGTAGCATCCAAGGATGTTCTAGTAGGTGAGTAGTGCTTAGTACTGTACCACTTGGTCCATGGGGTCGTTGGAGTAGTAGTTCTCAGCGTGTGTACAACGGACCCAGGCAGGCTTCAACAGCAGCTCCTCCTCAACCCTGACCTCTTCTCCTTTGTCTCGCTCCTTGTCTCGCTCCTTGTCTCGCTCCTTTTCCCGCTCCTTGTCCCGCTCCTTGTCTCTCTCACGGTCTCTCTCCCTCTCTCTCTCCCTCTCTGAGGCGGTAGAGGGGGCGGTGCTTGGCTCCTCAGCCTCTCGGCTTCTCAGGGAAGTGTAACTGCGTTCCCTGCTTGGCCCTGGACCCTCCCACCTCCTCTCCTTGTCATCATCCGGCCTCCTCTCCCGCTCCTCCTCCCAGCGGCCACGCTTCCGCTCCCGGCTCCCAGATCGACTGGAGGAGGCAGAGAGAGTGTGTGTGTGTGTGAGAGAGAAAGGGGGTCAGGGGGAGGGAGAAAATACTCGATTGAGTGAATCCAATTTAGAACAGAGACATGTTTACACTTCAAATGATCGGTAAAGAATCTCTGTGCATTCCAACACCTCCGCTTCAGAACAGAGAACCAAGGTGCAAGGAAAGTCTGATTGCCTATAGCTCCATCCAGTTCCCTTATTTCACAAGCTGGGGATTCATAAAGTGTCATCTTTATCTACGTAGTCTGATACTGTTTCCTTGCGCTTCTCCTATTCATGGGTCTTGGTTGAAACATGTGTTCTCCTGTCATATGAGCTGAACACAAACATGCCAAGGTTGAGGTGTGTTCAGGGTGGGGCTGGGAGGCTGAGGTGTGTTCAGGGTGGGGCTGAGAGGCTGAGGTGTGTTCAGGGTGGGGCTGAGAGGCTGAGGTGTGTTCAGGGTGGGGCTGAGAGGCTGAGGTGTGTTCAGGGTGGGGCTGAGAGGCTGAGGTGTGTTCAGGGTGGGGCTGAGAGGCTGAGGTGTGTTCAGGGTGGGGCTGAGAGGCTGAGGTGTGTTCAGGGTGGGGCTGAGAGGCTGAGGTGTGTTCAGGGTGGGGCTGAGAGGCTGAGGTGTGTTCAGGGTGGGGCTGGGAGGCTGAGGTGTGTTCAGGGTGGGGCTGAGAGGCTGAGGTGTGTTCAGGGTGGGGCTGAGAGGCTGAGGTGTGTTCAGGGTGGGGCTGAGAGGCTGAGGTGTGTTCAGGGTGGGGCTGGGAGGCTGAGGTGTGTTCAGGGTGGGGCTGAGAGGCTGAGGTGTGTTCAGGGTGGGGCTGAGAGGCTGAGGTGTGTTCAGGGTGGGGCTGGGAGGCTGAGGTGTGTTCAGGGTGGGGCTGAGAGGCTGAGGTGTGTTCAGGGTGGGGCTGGGAGGCTGAGGTGTGTTCAGGGTGGGGCTGAGAGGCTGAGGTGTGTTCAGGGTGGGGCTGAGAGGCTGAGGTGTGTTCAGGGTGGGGCTGGGAGGCTGAGAGGCTGAGGTGTGTTCAGGGTGAAGCTGGGAGTTCCTCACCTTCTGGGTCTCTTCCTGTGTCTGTCAGGGGACTGAGATCTGCGGCTCTCTCTGTAGCGATGCCTCTCCCTGTGACAACACACACACAGATCTTTTTGGTGGGGGGGTGGGTTTCAAATTGAACTAACATTTAAAAGAGTAACTTTTTCAAATAGATCTTTATTTCACCTTTTTTTTACAGTAACATTTGGAGTATAGTATATCTGTAGATGAAAGCACTGTACCTGCTGCGCTCTCTGCTGCGATGTGGAGGGGGGGTCCGTCCGTGTTCGTACTCTGAGCGGTAGCGTCCGCCCTCCCCTCTCCCACGCCGCCCAGGGCTTCGCACACCCTCCTTCCTCTCAGCAGGAAACTCCGCCTTGTGACGGTCGCTGTAACCATAGCTCTTCTGCCTGTAATCGTCATGACGGCGTGGGCCTCTCTCCGGGGACCTCCGGTCCTCCAGGGGCTTCTCTGCCTTGTACTGTCCACTGTGCCTGAAGCCATGGGCGGGCTTGAAGGAGCTGGACCCCTGGGTGTACCCTGGATTGAAGCTGGGAGGTGGGAAGGGAGGGTGGGGGTAGTTCATGGAGTAGGGAGGGTGGTAGCTCATGGGCTGGGGGGGCATGGATGGGGGCATGGGTGGGTGGGGCAGGGGCGGAGGGGGGTACCATGTATGGATGGTATGCATTCTGGGCTGGGCCCTGGGAACCTGAAGTGGACCCAGCAGAGGATATAGGGAGGGGCGGAGGGGGAAAGTTAGGGGGTGGTTCAGGGAAGCCGTGGCGGTGAGGGGCACTGGGGAAAGGAGGGTGCATGGGGCCCTGGCTGAGAGGGCTGGGGGCCTGGGGGGGAGCCTGAGGGGGGTAGGTCATGTAATCAGCATGGCTGGACATGAAGCCACTGTTCCCTTGGTAACTGGAGCCAGGGGGGGTCTGAGGCTCGTAGTGGTACGGGGGCAGGGGAGGCTGGGGGGGAGGAGGCCTGAGGTTGGTAGCTCGGTAGTTTTGGGGTGACCCATGTTGACCAGGGGGGTTCCTTCCTCTGGGACACCCTCTACCCTGATGGAAGGACATCCTCTAACAAGACAAGAAACACGGTCCAGAATACACATTTTAACATGTAAATACGTGACATACTTGTCGCATTTCCAGCCAATCAGAGTGCTGTCTTATAAAAGGAATAGTTTGAAACTGAAGCAGTATTTATCTGTTTGCTCATGATAATATTACTGATGCTCTAATGCAGCAGCAGTTCATCATGCAGCATCAGAACATGACTCAAACAGCAGCATCGCAAGCTGGTTAAATAAGCAGAGAAATGTTCTTACCTTGTGGTACCTCGTGTGTTTAACTGTGGCGAGTTCCGAGTCTAGTATTAGTATTTTATGAAGCTCATAATAGTTTAAACTCCTTAATGATCCAAACTCTTGAGCTGCTGTAGGTTTTAAACTGTCTTTATTACTGCTGAAAACATGCCGCTTCGTGTTCTTCGTCGGTGCACTAAAAGTGATGGACATTTATTACCCAATAGGATCACAGATTTGTTCAGTGTTGGCCAATGGGATCGCAGCGCGCTGGCAGCGCTGGTGCAGCGTTTTAAACTGTCCCCCTCCTTCAAACGTCAGTTCCACGCCACCGCAGCTGCAAAGGCCATCCGCGTTTGTTATTAATAAATGTTCTTATTATGAAGTTAAAATGAACTATGGCCAGTTTGATGATGTAGAAGGGTTAGTAGAGCCTGGGAAACACAGGGTTGGTTTGGTTTGTTGTACACGAATACAGTTTACCACTACAGTCAGAACCGTGTAACAGCTTCAGCTATTAACGTTTACACCTGATATAAGATCTGTTGGACACAATCTAGTGTTACTGACTAAGATCCTTATGAATGGCATTCAGATCTGAGTGAAAACAAATACATACAGCTGATGATGAAAAATAGAATACAACTGGAAATTGTCCCTTTCTGTACCTTTACGTTTCACCCACTAGAGGGCAGCAGAAGCAGATAAACCAGAACATGGAAAGGTTTACTCACTAACACCAGTTACCCAGTCTTCCTTTAGAGGGGTGTCAAACCCCAGTCTTCATGAGCCGCTGTCCTGAACGTTTAAGATGTTTCCCTGCTCCAGCACACCTGATTCTAATGAAGGGTCGTTATCAAGCTCTGTGAAGGTGTGCTGGAGCAGGGAAACATCTAAAACCTTCAGGGCAGCGGCCCTCCAGGACTGGAGGCTGACACCTGTAATTCACCAATTATTGATTGAAATATGTCATGTATTTAGCTAGATGCTTTACGTTCTCCCTAACCTGACCTGTATACATAATGGAAGGCCTCTGGTATGTGCAACATATTGATTTGTCTCAGCTCTAGGGTAGAAATGCTGATTTGTGGAAATGTGTGGCTTCCTGCCAATATGCAAACCTTTTGGCCACCTCAGTATTGGAGCAGAGCAGCACACAGGCATGGTGTGTGCTGGGGCCATCAATGCATTAGACCTTGAGTGTGTGCCCACACGCTTAGTGAAGCCAATTCAAGCAAAGTATTGTGTGTCTGCTGACTATGCCTGTTAGGCAACGATAACTAGCAAATACTGGGGGAATCCTTGAGCAGAACACCAAATATATACTTAAAATTAGAAGTTCTTAAACCTTGACAGTTTCCAAATCTTTAAAAATGAGTTCTGTTCATGAATTCATTGTCCAATAGACTTTATATACTGAGTTGCGTCCTTTAACATGTCAGTTTAAATGCAAACAGATAAAAGCATGCCAAGTTATTGTGATCTATCTCATGCCTCAAATACATTTTTTATAGTATTCCGTGCAAACACTGTTGAACTTGTCATCCATTCATCTCACACAAAGGTTTGTGCAATGCATCACTAATGGAAGCATTAAATGTGCAGGATGAAATGGGTGCATTCACAACATGTCTGTGATCTCTGGGAATAAGAGGTTGGTGGAGATGGGAGGAAGTCTCTGGTTGGTGTGTGAGCCTCATGTACTCCAGGGCAGGCCCCACTGGTATTCTTGTTCTTCCCTCCGCATGTGGCTCTGTTTGGACATGCACAGCCTGCTGTCCATGGTCTGTCTATCTAGACAATAGCAGGCTTCTGGCTCTGCCTTTCTTTAATGAGCCTAAACACACGCTTCTTTATCTAGGTGGTTCCAAAGTCCTGCTATACACCCTAAGGTTATTTACAATTGCGTTCAGCCATTTAGCAGATGCTCCTTTCCAGAGCAGCTTACAGTAAGCACAGGGACATTCCTCCCTGAGGCAAGTAGGGTGACGTGCCTTGCCCAAGGACACAACATGATGTAGCCACAGCCAGGGAATCTAACTGGCAACCTTCTGATCACTAGTCCAATGCCTTAACCACTCATCCACCTGACTCCCTATTCAGTATTGCTGGGGCTGTTTCTCTGTAGTTGAACTGTAGAGCACGATATGTACTGTAGACTGTGCAGCATTGCTCATGAAAAGGAGTGATTCACTGTGAGAAGAGTGGAGCATTGTCATAGATGTACTCACCTATAGGTGTTCATGGCCATCAAACCTAGTTTCCATGCCAGTGTCATCCCTGTTCAACCCAACAGCCTCCAGACTTTAATGAAAGATGAACATGTCAATGTTTTGACAAATTACTAAAACAATGATATGAAAAGGGATCATGAAAGTATCTTTGTTCTTCAACACTCACATTGCTGAGATGATAATGCAGTTTTTTTCATAACCTTCATTATCCAACAGCTCCCATAGTGTTTGTGATGCAGTGACATTCATGAGATTACATTTAATATTTAGTATTTAAAGTATTCAAAGACAATATCACAGAATGTGGCAAATTCTCAAACCGGATGAAACAAATAAAAAATCTTGGAATTAAGGAATCTCAGATCAACTGAATACTGTGCTTGTATTTCTTATATACGTATGTAACTTGATGCTCAAAAAATGTAATAATATATCAAAAATAATATACTGTATCAAGGGGTAAGGCTATAATACTATGAATAAAAATGTATACAATTATGTCATACAATTATAATAATAAAGACAAAATACATGTACTTTGTCTCAAGAAAACAAGTAGTACATGGTCATGGTTTAGTAAAATATGTGAGTGGTTGCACTATTATTTACACTAGAACAGCCATCCCAGCTATACTGGCTCTTTGAAAGCTTCTGTCAGAAAGGAGATGCTGAAAGTAGATAGATAACGCAACGTTGTCTTTGATCTGGACAAAATACGCTGCCTTTCATGACCGTCTTCCCATCTTTTCTGAAAACACACTTGTGTGGTGGAACTGATGGGAAATGGATGTTGGCTGGAGGAGAGAGACTAATGGGCAGACAAGCAGACACACCTCGACACACAGCCAGGCTGAAACCACGAGGTTTGGAGCTCATGGATGTTTATTAGTTTAGACATTTTGCATGTCAAAAGAAAATGAGAAAAGGATCAAGTAGCCTGGAAAGAAAAATGGACAAACTGTTCTGTGTCTGCAGTTAGTTTACCCTCAATGAAACCCAGACAAGGTCTTGGGAACCCAGCATCAGTCTTGTGTGTGTGTGTGTGTGTGTGTGTGTGCGTGTGTGTGTGTGTGTGTGTGTGCGTGTGTGTGTGTGCGTGTGTGTGTGTGTGTGTGTGTGCGTGCGTGCATGTTTGTGCATTGTCATAAGCGATATCATTTACACAAGCTGTGTCATTGAAGATTCCTGATCCTTTCTTCACACTTCACAGCGAAGGAAAAGGAAGAATCCTTATCTTTTTTGGAACATAGATGTTTATGTTTCTTCCCTTTTTTTAAGGATTTAGTTTTGGTGTGGCTGTTTGACTGACTGAACAACAGATCCAGCACGCCAGCTGCTTCCCACCTGCAGTGTTGTTAAGGCTCCATAGTTACAGTATTAACATGACTCGGAGGATCCAAATCAACCAGTACACTGAGGACAGTTTGTCATGATGCGATACAGATGGAAGCTGTGTCTTACCGAGAGGCAGTGCTGTGTTTTCATCAACTAAATAAGAACGCCCTTGCGCACTCATGAAATAAAGTACAGAGTACGTCCACCAAAAGAACATATTACCATGACGCTACGGTACAGAGGTCACCCATTATCGTTTCTGTATTTTAATGTTACAGACTAATTAGTAGAACATTCTGGAAACTGCTGCAAACAATGCTAAAATCGTTTTTATAACGTCAGTCATATTCCACATGCCCTGCCCTGCACAGCACAGTACAATACAGTACAAAGTATAATTGGTGCTGTTATGATTGTACTACTAGCTCTAATGATAGGGGAGGGAGAGAATGCTGCGACTTGCCACTATTATCTTTATTAATCTCCCCCCCCCCCCCCCAGTTTAATAGGTTTGTTTATGAATCTCCAGAGCGGCTATACTAGAGCATGATGACAATGTTCACTTTGATTAACTAATTAAAATATATCACACAAATTACAACTCATCTAAATCTTTCTCATCCATTCTGGAATATGAGAGCAGAGAGGAACACAGGACCACACGGGGATGCTTTAACCTCTTCAGTGCTGTGAGCATCACCCCCCCTCATATTTAAATACTGAAATCATATTGGCATTATCATTATTATGAATGTTATTATTTTTAGGCTATTTTTGTGGGCCCTCAGAACTTAGTGCCCTGCGCCCAGTGAGTGAGTGTGTAATGGAGGTGAGGAACTGGACTGGAAGGCCATGAGGGATCTGATGTGGTGTTCGCTGTACGCACTAAAATGTAGACACAAGATATACAAGACTGATGTTTAATACTGTATACAGGAAATAATTGATGTGAAAGATTATTATTTATATTTTTCTCTATGATACCCATCACTGCATACTTTACTATACATCTTAAGCTTTCTCTTCAGTATCGGTCCCCCTGTCATTGGAAACCTCTAAAGGAGGGCTAAACCTGAACTGTAGCCAGGGTTTGGGAAGCGAGGTTTAAACACAAGTGTTCTCTTCATGGTTATAGATTCAGGCTGTTCTGTTCTCCACAGTGAGCCTGGTTGATAAAAGGCTTTCAATCACAATGTCATCTGTCAAGTTACCAACCTCTCTCTATTATGAAAAACATCCAGGTGCACAAAGACTTTTGTGGATTAGTAATTAATTATCACATGATTTCCATTAGATTTCTAGTTAAGAAGGGCTCAGTGATGATCCCACCGCATTACACTGAGGCAGCAAGTGGCAGGGTTGTGTTAATGCATGCAGAATTTCAAAAACAGTCAAAAACAAAACAAAAAACGGTGTCGTGGATCAGTTACATAAATGACGTCATGATAGAATGCACCGGTAATCCAGCACTAAAGTACACGTGAATGGAAGGAAGTTCAAGGGCTTGATAAAGAATGAGTAAAATGCACACTGCCATTCCTTTATTAAAATCAATTAACGTTAACATTCTAAATCTACAATAAGTTCTTGGCTCAGAACCAAATTTATTTTCAACAAAGCATGATTAAGATAAAATAATATACCAAATACCTTTGTTTGCTGCACTGATCCTCTGGTGAGACCACACAAAGGTGACTACCTTTGATAAAAACACTGAATGGAAATTAGATGGAAAATCTTCGCTTTAATCAGTAGACATTTTTCTCATATTTTAATTGGCTGACATTTTTTTATTGAATTTTGAGTTTACTATCTGCCTTCAAAACTTCAAGGCTCGACTAATTTTTGACTCAACTTCAAAAACTCTTCCTGTGAAATCAAGGCCACTGAGCTGAGCCAAGTCCAGAGCTTCCTGTTCAGCAGCGTGTGGAGTTCACTAAGAGGAGGGCACAGTGCTGGGCAGCAGGCAGGCTGCCTCTAAGGAACCATCCATGCTTCAATCCACCCATGGAAGATTTACCTCCCAGGTGGCAGCCTCCACAGCTGGGCTGAGGCGCTGCTGCCCACACCCCTGACCTTGTGCATATGTTGGCACAGGACATTGTATCTGTCTGAGATCCCCTGATGGGCTGAGAGCTGGGGTGGAAGCACCTTCAGACAGAGAAGGAGAGAATTAGAGGGCAGAGCAAGAAGGAGAGGATCACATAAAGAAAAACAATACAGGCTAGTCTGGATGATGGACACAAGCACAAGGAAATGGGGTAAGAGACTGGTATATATACATACAGTATATAGTCACTGTACATGGTGATGGTCACTGTTCTATGAACATATACCATCTGTATATGGTCACCAATATCACCAATGGTCACCGATGTTTATTATATCTCTAGGCCAAAGTCCATTAGTCCTGAGATATCAATTCAGTGAATTGGTATATTACAACAGCGATTCTTTAAGTGGTTCATTCGTTTCATTTGTGCCATCTTAATCCTTACAGAAAGATTCTTCCATCTACAGTTGCACCTTTGTCAAATAATTAGTCATTCTTTGTTTATTAATCTGGCAGCATGGTTTACATTAAATATCTTGTCAAAAAAGATTATTATTTCGCATTCATCTTCTTTCAAAACAATCAATCAATCCCCAATTTAGCTTGATTTTGAATTAATTATTAATCTGATCCTTTGACAGGAATTAGGAATCAAAATATGTATTTTCACATGGTGTAATTCCGCACGCGTGGAACTTTTCAATTAAAAACCCCGTGACTTGCTTAGAACAAGCTCTGAGATCAACCGGCTTTTAGAACTGCTCTGACATTATAATGGTTAAATTGCTTGATGGCCATGGGTGCTAAAAAGGTTTTCACTCGAGCAGACTGTTGACCTTTCCAAGTCCCACGCTCACCCCAGCCACTGCATCATCCCACATGTGCTGCTGCGTAGATACAAGCATTAGCACTGTGTGTGTGTCTGTGTGTGTCTGTGTGGGTCTGCGTGTGTCTGTGTGTGTCTGTGTGTGTGTGTGTGTCTGTGTGTGTGTGTGTCTGTGTGTGTGGGAAGGAGGTGGCTGTGCACGATGGTGTTCGATTGCAGGAGATTGGGCAGCGCCCCCACACACAGTAGGAGGTTAACATCCCAGCTAACAAACAGAGAAGAGCATAATGAATGTCCAGAATGCATCAGTGCTGCTCAGGGGGAGGTGGGGGAGGTGGGGGGAGGTGGGGGGAGGTGGGTGGAGGTGGGGGGAGGTGGGGGGGAGGTGGGGGGGAGGTGGGTGGAGGTGGGTGGAGGTGGGTGGAGGTGGGTGGAGGTGGGGGGGAGGTGGGGGGAGGTGGGGGGGGAGGTGGGTGGAGGTGGGGGGAGGTGGGGGGGAGGTGGGGGGGAGGTGGGTGGAGGTGGGTGGAGGTGGGGGGAGGTGGGGGGGAGGTGGGTGGAGGTGGGGGGGAGGTGGGGGGAGGTGGGTGGAGGTGGGGGGGAGGTGGGGGGAGGTGGGGGGAGGTGGGTGGAGGTGGGTGGAGGTGGGTGGAGGTGGGGGGGAGGTGGGGGGAGGTGGGTGGAGGTGGGGGGGAGGTGGGGGGAGGTGGGGGGAGGTGGGTGGACTTTGGTTCACAAATTGTCAATTATTTGAATGGAAGAGCAGACTGAGAGGGAAATGGATTCCCAGAAAGAGCTACATAGAACAAGCAATAATCAAGGCTTTGATCAGTATACCCAATGTCAAATGAGGGAAGGTGTTGGAATGCGGTTACAAATAACGTCCACATTTAAGAAGAAGCTACTGTACTCTCAAACATTTAATCCTTGGATTTAAGTTCATGTGCTTTGCTAATAAAATAGAACATTTTGTTGTACAGGGACATTGTCCATTGTGTTTTCTCTCAAAGTGACTTGTGAGGTCTTATACTAATTCACCCACCAACTGTCTTACACAAGAAAGAATGATGCTGCTGTTTCAAACGCTGTAAAAAGGGTTTCTTTGCAGAAGTCCCTGAACAAATCCTGGACTGAACCTAAATATCTCTTTTTAGTTTTGATTGTAGTATGACGGTACCTGTAACTAAAGTGGTAACCGAAGCGGAAAGATTTGATTTCACACAGAGAAGGAATAATGATTTGTAGAGATGTTGGCTGTGAGGAGGTTTTGGCTCAGATTTAGTTTGGCAGCAGCCATTATTCCAGTGACATGTTTCAGCAGGAAAGCTTCCTAGGAAGATCTTAATGGTGCTCGTGTAGCCTGCTGAGCTGAAACCAGCACTCACTTCTCACTTTAGGCACAGTTTGCGCTTAAGATTTGTATTAAAAGGTAAAGCAAAAATGGTTTAAGAAATCATTTTAAAAAGCACTAAAGAAAATTGTCTCAACATTTCACTTTTATACACTTGTACATGCAGTATATTCATGTGAGAAATCTGGGTGTTTTTGCACATAATTGTATAGACAGTTGACTCCCAGGACACAGGGACTGGATTGTATACGGTAATTCCTTCCTAGATTGTCGCACACAAGACATTGTGAAACATTGTCTTTCTTCTTCTTTCTTTTCATCAACTTTGTCAGTGGCATTCTATCTGAAGACATTGTTCCAGAAAACATTCACGTGAATGTATTCATCATCTTTCCAACAAGACAATCCTCTTAATGTTCATATGAGGATAATGAACAAAACGATTTGATTACGTAACAAAAGTCTCTCGTTGAAAACACGCAGTACAATGACTTCAATGAAGCAGAAGCACACAAATCCGTATCTTCTGTATATTTGATGTATGGAAAATCGACTGCAGATCGGCTCCTCTCTGCTCTGTATCGTGAGTCACATGATGAATCGTTTGGAAAAGCTTTGCGTCTGCAGACCAAACATCCCAGCGGCTTCATTCATTGAAATGCAAAGTGCATCAGCTCCGGTAACACATCGTCAGTCCAGAAGAAACATTTCCGAGCTTCCCAGCGTCCTTCTGTTAATAGGCACATGGACACTTTGGAACATTTCCCTGAACATAAAGAGCATAACTCCGTGCTGTTGCATGAACTTAATTTATCAAGGTTATGTAATAAATTAAAATACAATTTGGTATGTTGGGAAACTTTCACTTCCTATACTCTTATCTGTGGTGTGATGAATGTAGAATAAATTAACTATAATATGAATTTACAGTTGCATGAAATAGTAGTCTCTTCCCTGTTTTCAAAAAAAAAAAGGCATCTCTACTAAGTCTTGTCTGGCTTTAGTTATGATGATGGAACTTCTCAAATACTGAGGAGTAACATCATGACACCTGTGAGACCTGCTCATCTTGAACCAACACACACCGTTCACACAGTGCTGTCGCTTTTTCCAGATTGGTCCTTCATAAATTTAACGAATTTCTGTTTGTATCCTTTTAACAACAGTAAAGTGTTTATTCCATGTAGTGATATAGGAAGGACATTATTGTCTACAACCTTTATCCACATTTGTTTTTAAACAACACAAAACTAGTGCATCTGAGAAATGTCAAACGTACACCTCCAAGGTCACTTGACATGTTATTATCTGACATTTCCAGAATTGTATATTAAAATATATTTATCATATTGATTAAAAGTTTTGGATGAAACATGTACACAGCTATCCATATCATGGAGGAACACTGGCTAAATTATTGCACACTTTCACATAATAATAAAACAAAACACAGGATGTTCTCAACTTTCCCATGAAGGAATATTTACTTTATGTGCTTATGTAATGTTGATACGTGACGCTACTGTATAGAAGGTTGCAAAAGTCAATTATTTGGAAACAAAAATTCTTCACAGTTTAATGTGTGTGGATAAATTATTTATCTAATCAGAAGCAGAGAAGAAAAAAAACAGTAAACCTCTTTGAATGTTTGACAAGCTGTAATTAAAAATGAATCTTTGACAAGCGAATAAACTGACCAAATAAACTTAGAACTAATTCAGTCCAGATTACTTTTAACAAACAGTTATGAGTACTAAAATATCATAAGCAAGCTAGTAAGTATGTATATACTTAAATGCATTTGTCTTTGTCACTGTCAATGAATGAAAATGCTCTAGATCAGTGGTATCAGACTCGTGCCATCGAGGGCCAAGAGGCTGCAGGTTTTCGTGTCAAAGAAGCAACTACACTGATTTCACCAAGTAGAGAAACTCATTAGTGAAATCAGAAGGTGTAGTTGCTTGGTTGACATGGTAACCTGCCCCCTCTTGGTCCTCGATGGCTCCAGTTTGACACCCCTGCTCTGTCCACTGTGAAGTAGGTCAGCTGGTCTACAGCACATGTTACCGCTGCACCTCACATTAGGCCAAAGACTGTAAAGACTGTGACATTTCCCCATATTCTTACCTACTGACATATGGGGGTTCTGTCAGAACAAAGCTTCATCTCAGCAATGGGGACTACCATGAATGTGTTATTTAATATTCAAATCAGTCAACTCTCAGACCTGTTTTGAATATTCATGAAAGTCAATTAAAACTCAATGGAAGGATTTTGTAGTCCCAGTTCTCCAGTAGCATATGTGTTGCATAACAACAACAACAACAACAAAACACTTGTCCATAATAACAAGCAGTGAGAAAGTGAAATCATAACAGATCATTAAGATCTGTGTCAGTGTATTGGAGGGTCGTCACATGGCTCTACATTTCAAACTTTCCCACATACCTTATTAGTCTCTATTATTAGAGAAACTAAACACAACATTCTGGTTTTATTTCCGTCAGTGACAGAAGTCAAGTTCATTTCCTTTTAAAGTAATGTTTGAACTGTGGGTGGAGGTGGATTCAATCTCAAACAATTTTAAGGAATTTAAAACAATCCTAGTCGATTCAGTTTAGGTTAACTGACTCCACATGTTTCTGGGACCCACAGCTTATCAGATCACGTCATGAGGATCACTTACTCTTTTAGTGGCAGATTCTGTGACTCGCTCATGTTCTGGAAAAGCTTGATCTTCCAGGAGGTGTAATATAGCTGCCCCCTCCACCCTGGAAGCAGTCTAAATCACAGCTTAAAGGGTCTCTGTTCCAGACTTACAGTCTTATACATGGATATGATGGAACAGTCTGGTTAAACCCCACATATGACTACTTCTGTTTGATCTCTATATTGAAGGATCAAGCTGTAGACGGTTTCTTATGTGTCTTACTGTATCCCATTTGTAGATATAGACCGTAATCTTTCAGTCATCTTTCATTTTCATAACATTTAAAAGTCAGATTACAAATATGATGTGTTTTTAATAGGACTGCTAATGGGCTTCAATTGAATTTGAGGGAGGGAAATGTGATTTTTTTTTGAGTGAAAGTTCTGATGTGAGTTAGTTGCTCTGTTCTATTCGGTACAGAATAGTCAACTGAAGGTGTTTATAGAAAGGAAATTCAGAATTCATCTTTTCCTTGCCAGAGTATAAGAGCGTCTCTCAGAATATCAAACACAACAGTGACACACACACACACACCCACTCCACACACACCCACTCCACACACACCCACTCCACACACACCAACTCCAGAGGACTTCTGAATCACCGCCCCAAAAGCAAAAGACACGGGCATCATTCTGGCATGTTCTACAGTTACATTAGCGTGCAAATTAATTGTATCAGTCTTATTAGACCTAGTAATGTTGGCCAGAGTTGGCAAAGGTTGAAACCCAAATGTCCTGGTCCAAATGTCCTGGTCCTTCCCTCTAAAGTCACTCCTCTACACCACATGAATCCTCTGCTGCTGAGCTGTAGTTTGACTGCAGACAAGTCGTTTGGTCAAAATACCGTCTAAACGTTAACTTTGGTTCGTAAAGTCAAATATATTTTAATGATAGGTCCTATTATATCAGATTTACTAAATGTTACTAGCGATCCTTTGAATGTGCAAGCTGCTATGAGCATGTGCACATTACTCCAGCAAATATGACCCAAACCAACCCTGCCTTTAACAGCTCAGTGAATAAACAGCGTAGTTGCAGCCAGTGTTCAGTTTAGGTTCACTTCCTGATTTAGAGGGCTGAGCTTCCCCAAACTGGGCTCATGACCTCAACTTTGATTCTGTCTTCATGCTCAGCAGGAACTCACAAAGCCTGAGGTTCGACTCATTAATCCTCATTTGCCTCACTAGCTGTCCCTCCAGGGCACAGACGAGCTGTTTAGACACACAGTACAACCAACCTGTAGAGCTTGGAGGAAATTCCTGCTGGATTTGTACTTGCATTTACTTGGAATTGATTGTAGATCCGGGGTGTCCAATCCTGGTCCTCCAGAGCCCCTGCCCCGACAGTTCTAGATGTTTCCCTGCTCCAGCACACCTGACTCATAGGAATGATCATTAAGCTGATAACAACCCGTTCATTAAAATCAAGTGTGCTGGAGCAGGGAAACATCTAGAATTGTGAGGACTTATGTGATGCATGACAGTAAACACTGTTTCATAACAACTGAATGCAGGAAATGAATGAATGAAAAATATTACAGTAATATTAGTAAATGCATGCAACAAAAAAAAGTTTAGAAGGTATTTCCTGCTTTCTTTGCAGCATAAAGTCCATTCAGAACATACCTTTGAAGGTTTATGGCAGGGGTAGGCAACCCTGGTCCCAGGGAGCCACTGTCATGAAGGTTCTAGATTCTTCCTTGCTCCAGCACACCTGATTCTAATGAACGGGTCGTTATCAAGCTCTGTGGAAGCCTCATCATGACCTTTTCATTAAAACCAGGTGTGTCAAAAGCAGGAAAACATCTAAGACCTTCAGGACAGCGGCTCTTCATAGGACCAGGCATGCCGACCCCTGCTTTCAGGTCTGCAGACCACATGGACAAGGCCTCATGACATGAGTCATCTGGAGTGATCTGATGAAATTCACCAACAGGTTTTGGAAAAAAGGGCAGAAGGTTAGGAACATTTCAAACAAAACTGCTCAAACTCTCTTCCTAAAGTCAATATGAAACTCAATCATCACAAGTCGGTATCACTTAACACTTAACAGGACGAGCGTTTACATTATAAAGATATCAAGAGTGCCCTGGCTGGCTTCCATTTTGTGCCAGTCAATGAAACAGAAAACACCTTCAGTTACAAATGTCTACCATTGATCCAGGCCTCTTTCTTTAACAAATTGTTCTTTGATAGGAACCCTTTTATGTCAAGACCCAAATACCTCTAAGCACCTTGCCCCAGCTTAACCATAACTCCACTTGTGTTGACAAAAGGAATCAAATTAGTCGGTGGATGGAGTTGGTTTTGACTGACAGAACTGAAGAATCCAATATTAAAGGGTCTTCTGTAGACGGAGGATCCAGCCTTAATTCAGAGGTTTCTCTTTCGCAAATAAATAAAAAACCTCCAACCTGCCCTCCGAACAAGAGATAGTTAACCCTGTGTCTGTGAAGAAATCATAAACTAGCTAGTGGGAGCAGAAGATTTAATAGTGCCCCACCGGATATTACACAACATACCTGGGGGGCGCTTTTGATTCTTCATTGCTCACCATGGTGCTCCTGTTACGCTGGGCGGCTTCAGGACTCCTCCAGACAATCTGCTGGAATGTGTGTAATGAGGACCAAATACAGACAGCCACTTGCTGGATTAGGATGGAAGTCTGTGTGATTGTGTAGTTTATGAGCATGTCATAAGGACCACCATTGTGGAGCAGCACTGTGCTTCATGATTCCACGTTCGATCCAACATACTGCCCAGAAAGCTGCTGCATCATTGTGGGATGCTTTAGCTTCAGACAGCTATTCACACGCATCTCAATGTGTATTTCACATGTTTTTTGCTGCTCCGCTGTCTGGAATGAATACTAACTAACCTGCAAGCTGATCCAATGTTCGTGCAGCAGGATTTTCTTAGCTTTTTTGTACCTGGGTTCCTGCAACATCAGGGCACAGCATAGCACCGATATAGAATTGAATTGAGCACGTATGGTTCATGTTCAGGGTCAGAAAACTCAAGGATGGGGTAGACCAAAGTATAATATTGATGTAGTTATTTCACTCAGTATATTTTATACCTGGAATACTTTCAACAGAACATTACACAGGATGTATATTATGGTTAAAAAGCCTTGTGGGACTTGAATCAAATGCTGCTTTTCAGGTCTCTTAGCATGTCATTATGAAAGCTCAGCACGTTTGCCTTTTTCTTTACCGTGCCAAAAGGTCAGGTTGTAGACAAGCGGATAGATAACAGTTAGCATACTGAATGCCTTAGAAGATTCAAATGAGGAGGCACTCCCTGTCTCTGTGGTGAATCCAAATGTGATTGGATAGTGGCTGAGGTGTCCGTAATCAAATCCAACCTAGAAACAGGAGCATGCAAGAAATCCTACCACTGTAATGCACTGCAGGCTGTCTCCAGTGAAACCCAGCACCCGTGTACTGGCAGGAGGAACTCTACCATCCTCTCCTTTGACATTACACACAGCCTGAAGGAAAAACTACATTTTATCAGAGAGAGAGGAACAC
Source organism: Protosalanx chinensis (assembly GCA_030340685.1). NCBI lineage: Eukaryota > Metazoa > Chordata > Actinopteri > Osmeriformes > Salangidae > Protosalanx > Protosalanx chinensis. The sequence goes on from CM059332.1 coordinate 1,017,309, forward strand.
ATCACACTAAAAGTCAGCCTCGCACCATCAGATGTACAGATTGTGTTTGCTCTGACCTGTGATCTGAGAGGATGAGCTGACCTAACTCTTGTCAAACCCATCATGAACTGTGGAACCATGAAGGTGGACAGAACCTCTCAGATAATGGAAAACAGAAAGTAGTCCATATAATCAAAAACCAAGAAAATTTAGTTTAGTGTTTATTTTGGATACTACAATAGGAACATGACGAATGCTGCCGTCATTTCCGGTCCTAATCATGAAAAAGAGGTCAGAAGATACGCAGGAAGCAGATAAAAACTGGAACAATTACCCCCCCAAAGAAAAACAACAACTAGGCAAATGTTGCTGTGTAAAGCTTCATTCTTTCATTTATCTCGGATAATCATGGTTATATAGATATTTCTTCTTTTCCTTGTGATTTACACATAAATAACCAACAGTGTGTGTGATGTGTTTGAAGAGAACCTCTTCAAGCTGAAAAGAAGGTTTTCACAGAGAGGAACGTTGTATCAACATAGACGGATTCAGAAACACATTCAGAAAGCGTAATCATCTCCAAGAAAAAAAACACCTTAAAATAACGGAATCTCAAATGTGTGTGTGTGTGTGTTGCTGTTGAAATATGTTTTTCGATATTAAACAAACACTGCATTTAGGAGAAGCCATTGTCACCTCTAGTCACAATGAAGCATTGGACAAGAAAATAGTTTTAACAAACGGTTTGTCTTGAAAAAGGCTTTATAAACAACAGCTTGAAATATTTGTAGGTTCTGGTTAGCATTTTTTTTTTTTACAGAAATGTTGAACGGTGACGTTAAACAGCTTAAAGAATGTGAAGTTTAGCCATAATTTATTCACATAAACTGTCATGGCAAAGTACAGTACACTGCACAGTGTATTAATGCTGCTCAAAAGTACATTTCTGAACTTTATCCAGCGAGCTTTGTATTCGTTACTTTCAGTGATTGAACATTGTAAGATGACTGTGCTCATAAAGTGATGTGTTTAGGTCTATTTCTTCCACTCTATGAAAAGAGGCAGACCTCAATATGCCATGAACCAAGCATTGGTTTTTCCTCCCAGGCAGGATGTGTGTGTGATATCTCTCCAATCATCGTGTCTCAGTCATTGATTTATTTTGGTCAGAATGAAGGGTTGTGCATGTTTTTCAGCCAGTGATTCCACCTTCACAGAAATGTTTGTTTTTGACAGAACTGACCTAAAGGTTAAAGTCTAAATGAGCTTTACACAGTTGACACCTGATGCTATGAACATATGATCACACAGTGGTGTGTTTCAGATAATCTGTTGTTTAAAACCTCGATTCAATGATGACACATCACCAGAGGTGTAATATGGCAGTATATACATATATTGTTTTATTCAAATAGTAACGTTACAGAAAATCCTGTCTTATTTTACATCACAGTGCAACATATTTAAGGCAAATATAGCAAGCAGCAGCTCACAACACATTGCATAATATTAATAATAATAAAGGATTTTCTTATCTTATTTTAAAATTACATCCAAGTATTTCCATCCAGATAAACAAGTAACAAAATAAACAAATAAGAATACAAATCTGTCGATGGAAACATACATGTGCAGTGTACAAGTCAACAGAAGCACAAGTTTTATCCATAATAACAATATCAAATATGTATTTGGTAATCCAGTCGTCTGCGATAGCAAATGTTCACACAAATTACAAGCTTTAAATGAGCTTTGAACAGATACCTTTCACAAACAAAGACAAGACAGATTTTTATTTTAGACAAGGCTTTTGTATTAGTTAGAGTACACAAATAAAACATATTTTGTTCCATTGATTTTGCAATGTGTCAACTACAGTATATACATCTAATAAGAAATTGTAATTGTTAAACATAGACACATTTATGTAATAGAGCTTAATTGTGCACCATACATTTAAATGTACACTTATAAGAGTGAATTCAAAATACACAGCAGCTGTTTTCATCATGGAGGTAGTCTTGGGTCAATTGTACTTGAATTATTCTCAGTTAAAGTAAAATATAGGAAACATACTGCATGATATTGTGCCATTTAAGTGCTGTTTTTCCTCAAAAAATACTCTAGTTTGGGTACAGTTAGCTGTGATCTTCCGCCCTACAAGAATAAATATATTTTCAATACATGATTTAGTGTTACAGTTTATGATCTTGCAGCATAAATAAATAAAGTCTGGTTAGTTTGGGAATTGCGCTTATTTACAAAATAATATGCCAATGTTTTAAAAAGCCATGGAGAAAGCATGTAGTATCTTACAGGCTGTTTAACCCTACCTCATCATGTAGTATTTTACAGGCTGTTTAACCCTACCTCATCATGTAGTATCTTACAGGCTGTTTAACCCTACCTCATCATGTAGTATCTTACAGGCTGTTTAACCCTACCTCATCATGTAGTATTTTACAGGCTGTTTAACCCTACCTCATCATGTAGTATCTTACAGGCTGTTTAAACCTACCTCATCATGTAGTATTTTACAGGCTGTTTAACCCTACCTCATCATGTAGTATCTTACAGGCTGTTTAAACCTACCTCATCATGTAGTATCTTACAGGCTGAGATTAGTCTTTCCAAATCAATCAACCTCATTCATCCTCTGTCTTGTTCAGTTGATCTTGGGACAGGACCAGCTGTCCTGTGGTGAGAAAATATATCCTCATCAGTTCCTGCCTCAGTACTTCCCAGGGAGCTCACACACACATGTGTTTGGCAGGTTCTGCCAGAAGCAGAAGATCTCCTTGAAGGTCTTCCTCATCTCTTGGCTCCTGAAGGCGTAGATGATCGGGTCGATGACGGAGTTGCACATGATCAGGATGAGGTACATGTTGAAGTGGGACATGAAGCAGGTGCAGTAAGGGTTCCTGGGGCAGGAGATCATGAGGATGAGGTGGAGGAAGAAGGGAGCCCAGCACACCACGAACACCCCCAGCAGGATGGTGAGAGTGATGGCCCCTTTCATGTTAGCCCGCTGACGGATGGGAGCGTTCCCAGGGAGCGCCGCGATCCTCTTCATGTGCAGCCGGGCCAACAGGAACATGTGGACGTAGAGAGAAGCCATGAGAGCCAGCATGGTGAAGAACATGGTGATGAGGCAGATGAGGACGGTGGTGCTCTCCGAGTAGATGATGAACATCACCCCTGACACCGTGCAACACGTCCAGATGCCTGTGATGACCAGCAGTGCTCGCCGCACAGTCACGATGTTGTGGTAGCGGAGAGCGTAAAAGATGGTGATGTAGCGGTCGATGGCGATGGCCAGCAGGCTACAGATGGAGGCTAGGAGAGAGCTGCAGATCAAAGAATCAAACACGTTGTCCATATTCCTGATGATTGTGCCTGGGATCGTCACGTTGCCCCCGTTTATCAGCGCGATGACGATGGTCTCCGACGCGTTTGAGACGCTGACCAGCATGTCGGCGACGGCCAGGCTGCAGATGAACAGATACATGGGGGAGTGAAGGTTCTTGTTCTTGACTATGGCAGTGATGACGAGAATGTTCTCCAGCAGACTGACAATGCCCAGAGTGAGGAAAACCTCCGTGGAGATGAGGAGCTGGTCGTAACATCCAGTCGATGACTCCTTGCCATCTCTGTTGATTGGCAAGGAACCTAGACTGTGGTTCCCGTTGTGGTACTCTTGGATCAGTCCCTGGTGTTGTGTAGCGTTCATTGTGTTGTCTCAAATGGATCTGTTGTGTTGTTAAGGAGTCCTCGTCACCTTATCCTGTTTTGCTGGCTGAGGAGTGGGAAGGGGTCTGACCAGATGCAGGTTTCCTACTCTTCTCCTTCATGTTGCAGATTGACGCACCATGCAGATGATCCAGCCACTTCAGTCCTGGTGTTCAGTCCCTTTCTTAGCCAGTCCCCAGCCTTATCCAAAGGAACCATTTTCTTCAGAGATCTGCAGGAGTTTGTCTCATTACTGGGTAACTCTGACTCAGCCGCTTACTTCAGGAGAGAGAAACCAAGGGAGGGAGAGATAAAGAGAGAGGGAGAACAAGATCATTAGAGAGATACTGAACAAGGGGGATAAAGAAGAAGGAGGATTCTTTTTTGAATGGAATGAGAACGAGCCAAGTAAAAGAATAAGTTGGTTGTGAATTAAAAAAATATATATAATAAAATTAGGAGTCAGTCAACGTTGAAAGAGGAAAAGAGCCGGAGATGGAATGAGAGATAGAATGCAGAAAGGAGGATAAAGGAGAGGCTGCAGCAGCAGAGAGAAAGAATACGATCAGTGACAGGAGAGTGCAGAGAGCTGCAGGATCACACGCAGCATACTCATGGGCAATAAGTCACTGAATCGCTCTCGTCACGTCCCACTGTTATACTCTGACACACACCCCCTCCCTGCCCAGCCCTCTACTCTCCCCTCCAATCAGCTTGGAGGAGAAGGGGGGGAGGAGTAATGTTTCTGGATGGGGTGGTTAAGACCAATGGAGGTTCAGCATTCACTGAATCTCAGATGTTTATGAATGTGCTCTTCAATCTAAAAAAAGAATAGTTTCTTTAGACCTGCATGATCAATGTTCCCCTTTTCAAAGGGGATCTTTGTGTGATCATCCATTACAGCTCAACTTCACCTTTTGTCTGGCAAAATGTGAATCATGTGGCTGAGCAGTTAGAGTGGTGAGCTGGTATTCAGAAGGTCCCTGGTTCAAACCCAGGCTGTGCCAGCCTAACGTTGTGTCCTTGAGCAAGGTACTTCACCCTACTTAAATTGACATTTATTCATTTAGCTGAGGCTTTTATCCAAAGCGACTTACAAGAGAGAGCCTTACAAAAGAGCATCGGTCACTGAGATACTGAGGGAATGTCCCTGTACTTGCTCTAAGTTGCTCTGGAAAGGCTCGTCTGCTAAATGGAAATGCAAATAAATGAACATGGCAAAATACATACATTATCATCCCTTCAATATTGTAAAATAAAGTCTAACTCAAAACATTGAAAATGGTCTAACCTTTAGTGGAAGTATCGACTACTTTGCCATGTTTCATAATTCAGGCTTCGCTTAGTTCCTGTTTAGTTTGAAACATATTTCTCAGGTTTTCAACATGACAAGATTGAATTGTATTAGATAGAGTGAAGAACATGGTGTTGTCTGTCCACCTGCTATCTCTGGTGTACCGAGGTGACTAACCTTGAGAAAGGTTCACAACATACGTTTACCATTGTAACATGTATTAGTGGCTTAATAACTCAAGTGAGACTAAATGTACTGTACTTCTATTTTTGATGTGTCTTTTATCCATCAACAGTTATTTACAGTTATTGACTTGTTAAGCAAGAACCATGTGCTGTGTCCACCACGCAGCCTACCAGACTGAAGTGCTGGAATAAAGAGGTAAAATGGCAGCCATATATGGCACCAATATAACTCCTGACGGGCTTTCTGTAACGTTAATGAAATTCTGGTCGAGGCACTAAAAGGCTTTTTAAATTAAAGGATGTAAGGGGAACAGTATTTTCACTAGCACCAGTAAAAGGTAGATATACAGTATCAGTTGTCGTCAGCAATGTGGTTTCTCCCGCTGGCTCGAGATGATAAGGTAGCTCTTCATTTGTTTAGCGAAGCTATCGCTGACTATTAAATATCAATTATACTGAACGTGAATAGAGAGTTAGCAAAGCAATTACTGTTGACTGTCAGCTCCTCTATCTGCACTTGGAAGAGCCATGTAACCCTCAGCTAAATGATGAAGCTCAGTCTTGCATAGAGAAAACCTTGAGTGGCGTTTCAAGGTCTCTACACTCAACACAAGATGTCTGGTACTGAAAGCTCAGAGTCGCAGCCACAGAGAAGGTGCCCACATTTACAATGGAAAGACTCACCTCCATTAATCCTCTCAATGTGAATTTAAACCTGCATGTGTAGATGATGTAGATTCAAGTTTTGTCTTTTTGGATTGTATACTCTCAAACGGAACTTTCCACCTAATTCCACGGGCCACCTTATTAACCTCTGCAGATTTGTAACTGCACTTTTGAACATGAGGCTTACTAGCCACTGTCAATCAACAGTAGAAACAAACAGCCTGTGAGTGTATGTGTGTGTATTGGAGAAATAAATTGCTTCCGGGCAACTTTATTGCCATAGCAACAAGCCGAGCTAGTTATTTGTAGAGGTGTGCCAAAACATGACAGGATTCTCTGAAAGTTGTTAAATCTTTGTCGGAAAATATCTCTTTTCAGAACCTTTTGAGAGGTTAGAAGAGGATATTACATAATTTAAGTAGCAATACGCAGATATGAAAATATCTGCGTCTTAATGGATACCTTAACAGGATTTGTTTGTGTGCTACACTTTCTATGTTCTCCTTCAGTGTGTTGCATTAGTTAAAAGCTAAAGCGTGTTTCATAGATAAAGAGGGAGTCGTGCATGTCATTGAGACTACTTTACATATGGCTATGTAAAAAGGCTTTGATGAAACACAGTCTAAAGTAGGCTGTACTGTAGGCTAATGATAGGCAACATACATTGTTCTGCAAGATGTAAGTTTCAAAACAATTTCGGAATAATCTCAGTTGCGGCAGAAGTCTAAATTTGTACCTGTGCACATGTAACTTCCATCAATCAGAACTGTCATGAGTCCACACCATCCAACTGCACAAGCAGTTCATTCAGGAAGAACACTGGAAGAAATTAGATTTCCTGTGTACTTATATTAATCACTACTGAACACACCTTCTCTGAAGACTGTTCATTACCGCCTGACTGTCACTATCTATGTTTACATTCTTGTGCCCTATAAAAGAAGGTCCTCTTGCCTTTGTCCGGGAGAGAGACATCAGAATCAGAATCAGAATCAGAATGGGGGTTTATTCGCTATGCAAGATAAACAAACATAGAATTTACTTTGGCAGGAATGAGCAAACATAGAACATAAATGTGGCCTACTAATAAAATGAAAATGAATACAATGTAAAGATACACTGCAGACATGATTCAGACCTAAGCCTTGGACTGTCTTCATTTTGTTGCCAGAGGTCTGGTCATTTCTCTCCCAATCTGCAGGTTGTTAAATACTTATTTAATCCAGAATTCAACTGAACTGTCACTCCGTTTATGAAGAGACGGACAAAACACTTTCTTCAACAATACCACCTTAGATGGACTGTAGATGTGTGGCCCCTGTGGTGGAGTTGGGCCACACTAAAGGCTTTGGCTGTGTGGCAGCAATGCATGGGTCTGCATCGTCCATGGAGCCAAGGGCAACAGCACTAGACTCATCCCAGACTTAAGGCCAGACCAACATTCACATCCTCACACACCTGCTCATCACCATGGAAGCTCCAGAGATAATAGCTCCAAGGATAATACACACTGTTACACACTGTGCTCAAACAGTTCCTTTTCATTAACATTTACGGTTATGTTTCAGCCAAAACACCTTCCAAGAGAGAGCAAAGAGTATTGGTCATGGATCATAGCAATGTGATAGTCCCAAAACATAGCGGGTTTATGAATTATGAAACATACATGTAGAGAAACCAAACGAGTGCCAAAGGGAAAAGCTATAAGATCATTCAGCCAAACAAGGTACAATCTTATAGCATATTTAGAGCCCCAGTCAGTTTCTCTGATGGAGGTGGGGTCACCATTGAGGAACCAGAAAGAGGAAGAGTTTGTGTTGGGACCAGGTCTCTTGAGGGGCAGGACCACTAGTCAGCGGAAGAAAAACACAAAACGCATTAGAAACACATTAGAAATGTCAGTGGATGGTATTTTTCAGAAATACAATCTGCCTTAGTTCCATCCAGCAAAAACAACACATGTACATTTAATGCTGTGTGTCTTTTGAAGCGCTAATTCATTTTGTGCTTGTTGAGCTTTAAGCGTCAGACCAGGACGTTGTGGTGCTAAATCTTCATTTGTAAGTGATTTAAAAGCTCCTGTGAAGATAACCCACTGATTTATTTGCAACGATGAAGGTTTGATAAAAAAATTTGTCTTGAAGGTGTGCTTTGTCTTATGAATAAAGGAAGAAAGAAAATGTGTGCGTGGGTAAATGAGGGAGGCAGGGACAGGGTTTGCCAAGCAGTACGACAACAGATCATATCTACCTCTTCAACAGAATCAGACAAGATACAGGTTGAGATATAGCAGCCAAATAATGGCATGATGATCCATTCCAAGCAGGAACTAATTATTTGCTAATAAAATCTGGCTGGTAGGAAGCGTATATCTGTTAGTGAAGAGTGGAGATAATTAAGACTTGTTTTTGTTGTGTATTGATATTTACAACAGTTTCTGTCTTACATTTATCAGACGCTCTTATCCAGAGAGACTTACAGTAAATACAGGGACATTCCCCCCTGAGGCAAGTAGGGTGAATGCCTTGCTCAAGGACACAACGTCATGTTGCCATGGCCAGGAATTGAACTTGCAACCCTCCGATCACTAGCCCAACACCTTAACCACCGCTCAACCACCTGACCCACTACCTGTCTTACTCTCACTCCTAATTGACACCCTCTCTTTACCAACTAATCTACAGACTGTTACTGTTTAGGATTATTAAGATGTCTTCTTCAAATGGCTGAAGAAGAGAGACCAGATGAGACACGTATGGCTAAGTTATCATGAGGAGCACGTCTACATGATTTACACTTGATTAATATGACACATACAAAAGCTCTCCACTAATCACAATGCAGCATGGATGCACATGGGAAGAGGTGTGCCAACACACACACACACACACAAGCACACACACACATGAAAGTGAGAGGACTAATGTAGCCTCTAAAAAGGGATTACAATTTATTCGAGTCTTTGTTCTCAGTCTCTTCACCAAACCTTAGAACCTCCTTTTCATGAAGTGTGTGACTACAGGTAGTATTCTATCACTCATAATCCTCCAGGAAATTGAAGAGACCAAATTGGTCGCTGTGAATAATGCAGAAGGAGGACAAGCACAGTCAGAATCCAAAGATAATCTTCTTTTCAGCCATGTCATGAGAATCCTCTTTCAGTGCAGGGCCAGAGGTACAGTGTACAGGACACTGTTGTGCCACGGTTAGAAATCCATGTACAACGATACTGCGCTTTTCAATAATCACAAGTGTCTTTGAAACATAAAGTCAGTTTAGAACTTCATTCTGATTCTTGTTCAAATGTTCATAGGGTTTGAAATATAAGTAGGTAAATACCAACTGAGGCGTTCTCTTTTCTACGCTGCACAGATCACTCTGACATCGTCATCGTTTAGCAGGATCCATGTTGGATTCTACCCTAACTGAGTAATTCTAGTAGTTGCTCAAATGATCATAAATCATGTTCAGTTCACTCAGAAGTTGGATCATTTGCGATCATTTCGTTTTCATGCATGAAAGAAGTGTCTTGACTGGCAGCATAATGTGGTGTTTGTCCAGTCCTCAGAGCACAGTACAGTGTGAATGTGCGGAGAGCTGCCCTGAACCATGAACTAAACTCCACTTGTAAGTAGGTGAGTCTTTAAATCATTACAGTCACTCCAGCTGAGTGACCTCAACTCCACAGATATTTACATTTATTCATTTAGCAGACGCTTTTATCCAGGGCAACTTACAGTAAGTACAGGGTAGTACTTTCTCCCTGAGGCAAGTAGGGTTAAGTGCCTTGCCCAAGGACACAACATCACATAGCCACAGCCGGGGCCAAATCTCACAACCTTTCGATCATGAGGCCAACGCCTTAACCATTGAGCCACCTGACCCCTATATAGACATAGATATAGTGGATGTAGATGATACACAGACATGTTTCTAAACAGATCAAGCATCAAAGCTGTTTAAAGATGCCGCCCCACTGGTGGCCATGGCAAAGGGCTCAGTGGCCAATAGAAGCTTGTAAAAGTACAGTCAGCATCATGTTGAACTTCCGACTCCCGACTTCTTTCCTCACTGAATGATCTAATGGTCTATGTTGACTTTGATCATAATAAATAATCAGCTGCTGTTGTCTCCATTCTAGATGTGTCTTTAGATAGATAGATAAACCTTTATTTGTCCTCCGGGGGGGGGGAATTGCAGTTCACAACAGCAGCAGGGTAAAGTACAGCACACAGAGTAGCAGGGTAATATAACAATAAGGACAATAACAATAACAGTAGGGGGGGGGCACGATATAGTACAGTATTAAAAAATGAAATGAGTACGTTAAGTACGTGGTTAAGTGAGTGGTTCCTGTCTCGAATGTGAACCAGACATATAGACATATAGACAGCTATTGCACTTATTGAATTACAGGATATTGCACGTAATGTACGTATGAAGAGATTCCTCTGTGGAAAAGCCGAGATCTGAGAGTCCTTAATTGTTATATGAGATGTTCACCAACGTATTTCTATACATGAATACAGTATTTCTCCAAATCTTGTTCACAAGAGGAACATTTGAACATTCTATCTTGTCTGAGAAACATTAATGCCATGTCATCTGTAAAATAAAAACTACTTTTCTTTGAATTCTGATTGGGAGTTGTCATGGAAACATAGCTGTGGTCCTAGATACACAGGCGATCACATCAGTATGATCGCTTCATTGTGTAACCGTTAACAATTCCTGACTTAAAAAAAGGGAATATATATATCCACATAAAGATGAATGACTGAACAACAGTGTTACCTAACTGAGAGCCCATTAGTGGATTCAGTGCATCCATGTATGCCGCATGTAAACTGGCCTCCCTTATCTTAGACATCACATGAACGGTGATGACTCCGACAGATGAACAGACACATCAGTGGGATATCTGGGCTTCTGACATGTTGACCTACAGGTTAATTGCCATGAAACGTTTGCCTTAATGTATAACTGGTGGAGCATGTGTCTACTAGTGCACACCAGTTCCTGGTATTCTGGTTGACTTGAGTCAGAACAAAGACCGCATTGCATCAATGATTCATTCACAGTTAAATGGGGCATAAACTGCATGGCGATGGTCTTTAAAGGGAGTGTGCAGTGGTCAACCATGTTCTTCCAGGGCTGTGGATGATAAAGATGACTGCAACGTTTTTTAGTTGAAGCGTAGATTAGCCCAACAGGGCCATCTGCTGGCTTTGCTATGATACCAAAGTTATCGACTGCACATTCGATTGCAGATTTGTTCCATCTTATTTGTTACAGCTATTGTTAAACGTTCACGCAAAGCAGATGCATATGCAATTTCCACTGGAAGAAAACATGTCTAATGTTAAATTGAATGTATCAGAGATTCCAGTTTAAAAATGACCACACATCTCACCTATGGCATAAATCACATTTAGTCATTTAGCAGACGCTCTTAATAGCAAAGTAAGTGATAGTAGTATGGAAGGAATATAAAAAAAACAAAGAGTTCAACACCTAAATTACTGCAGGTTGGGTTTGTAGTTCTTTACTGTTTACGACGGCTCACATTTTGAAAACAAGTTTGATAGTGTGCAGATATGAACGTTCAGATCTCTGGTGAATGTATCCCTACCCTGCCAGGTAAACAGATGCCTCCTCGTTGTGTGAGGGCAAAATTTAATTATGTATTCTAAGCATCTGGACTCCCAAATGACAATGTACTGTTGATAAAGCTTTACAGTGGAGGACCGAGCGATGTGAGGAAACATCTGCCGAGTTGGAAGAGGTAGGTCAGCATGCCCTGCAGGTCTCTGCTGTTCCCATAGTAACATGGTAAAGACACCGACTTCTAACAAGATGTTGTGTTTCCAAAGGGAACGTTCAGAGACAAACATCAGTTCTAATGTAGCCTTATGGAAGTTAATTTCATAAATCAGACGTTTCGTAAAGCTCAAACTTATTCAAATGCTGAGAAAGAGAGTGGGATGAAGCTCATTCACATCAGTGGATTACAGTGGTACAGTCATTTGAATGCCTTGATTATTTTCCTCCACAAGATGGCAAAAGCGTCTCATATTCCTCTTGTTCAAGAACCCTAATCATTGTGGCCTTAAAAAGCAACCTAAGAGAACTTAGGTAAGACGTTGAGGGTGTAAGGCTAGTAATGAGAAGGTCCATAGTTCAAACCACAGCTGTGCCAACATGATGTTGTGTCTTTTGGCAAGGCACTTCACCCTACTTGCCTCTGGGAGGGAATGTCCCTGTACTTGCCTCTAAGTCACTCTGCTGTTGGTATGAGCATGGTAGAAAGAGGCAGTCAGGATCGAGACAATATGGAAGAACCATGTATTACCACCGATGAACATCAGATGGCGATGTGGCATTTTACATTCAGAGATATAAAACCCTCCAAGCGCCTGTCAGTAGATTCACCAACCAGTGTGGCTGCAAACACTAAAGTGAGTTTCATTACTATGATGACATCGTATTTATTCATCCAGCAAGTCTCTGGACTGTAAATAAGGTTAGTGGTGATGTTCAAGTCCTTGTGAAGACCCTGTCTGGTCTAGTTTGAAGACACCACAGCCTCTATCCCCAAGGAAGGAAACAGGACTTCAGTGCTTGTGTCCACTTTCTGTCACACCACCAGGATGCATACAAAACATGGTGTTTCACGCCTTAAATATTGATGGGACTGCTTGGAAGTCATCCAGCCACTCAGAAAGTAGAGGGCTTTACTTTAGATGAGACAGAAGTTGAGCTTCAAAATGCATCTTTGATTGGACAGCAGCTTACCAGGATACCACTCCAATGATTTATTGCCCCAAATTCAATGTTTTGTCAGCAAACTCTCAGGTTATTCAACACTCCAAAAGAAAAGTTAGTTCAGACGTGGAAAGAGAGAGAGAGAGGAAAAGAGAGAGGAAAAGAGAGAGGGAGGGAGGGAGAGAGAGAGAGGGAGAGAGCGAGAGAGAGAGAGGAAAAGAGAGAGGGAGGGAGGGACAGAGGGAGAGAGAGAAAGAGAGAGAGAGAGAGGGAGAGGGAGAGAGAGAGAGGAAAAGAGAGAGGAAAAGAGAGAGGAAAAGAGAGAGGAAAAGAGAGAGACAGGAAAAGAGAGAGGGAGGGAGGGAGGGAGAGAGAGAGAGAGACAGAGGGAGAGAGAGAGAGAGAGAGAGAGAGGGAGAGTGAGACTAGCCAAAGGAGAGAGAGAGAAGGGGCCAGCTAAAAATGGAGGATGTTGAGGGTGTGAAGGTGACCTGGGATTACTCTGGTCCCATTCCACAATCACAATCTCCTCCCTGGTATCTGGAACCCATCGCACCATCGGGGGGTTTGAGCAGCGAGCTATTTTCCGTGCGCAAAGAAGTCAAACTGAATTTTTGTCATCAGTTGAGGAATTTTGTAGATCAAAAAGTACAGTATTGTATGATATCTCTTTTGACACGCTTAACCTTCATTATCATTAGTGGGGTTAATGAGCATGAAGGTTTGGGAAACAATCACTTCCAGGTCACGACCCCACTAATGTACACAGTGAGTACTGGTCTTTGTAATCACACCTTGAAAGACACTTTAGTTTTTTTTCACCCACCTTTATGTCATTTGGATTTATGTCATCATTATCGTTTTATGGAATACACATACTTTCAATATGTTTGAAGGTTAGAATCATTCTGAAAGCCTAGTTTGCACAAGCCTTCATCTGTAATTGCTATGTGTGCACTGTAAATGCTGTCCAATGTGTTAATCATTGCCCACCCAGTGTCATCATCCTTAATATGGCAGATTCCTACAGTTTTAACCTCACAAAACAGCAGCAGCAGGTTTGCCTTCAGATTCTGACACTCACCAGATGGTTTTCAAACTTCAAACCGTCCTGTAGGTGATGAGAGAGCTGCCCCTGCATACATTTCAAACAAGCATCAGTCTTGAGGTTGGCTAATGTGAGGCTCTGCAGATCACCACACTGAAATAGTCTGAATAATTTTGTACATACGTGCGCAATCTGTCGGCCATGGATTTTTATTTATTTTAGATGGACGAAGTGGAAATAAGTTTGTTTAGAAGTTCTGATGGAAGTTTCTAATGTGTTCTGCTATTAGGGTTGGCGTGGAAACAGACAATCTACTCACTTTGGTCCAGACTCCATCTTGTATGGTTTTGTTGTTCCATTGGTCAGCAGGAGAACGGGAACAGCAGCCTCTGGTCAGGTTGATCTACCTGCAGGAGGGCAACAACCTCAGAAAAGATCTTCATGTGGCCGGCATGTACTGAAGTGCTGAGCTGACTACACCACCTGGGTCTGAAGTCTAGGAACTTCATTTGAGGTTCATTCTGAGAGGGAGGATCTCATCTTTATCCACCAGGGTCATAGGTCATAAGCGTACAGAGATACTGCATTTGTCCCCACAGTTTTAGACAATTGTTCATGTCTATGTCTAACACAGAGGTCCTACTCAGTGCTATTCATGATAAAACATACTTTTTGGTTTTGGGAGATCACAGAAATATGAAGGGAATGCCCTGGGACATAGAAGAGATGGGGACAGAGAGAGCGAGAGCAAGAGAGAGAGAGAGAGAGAGAGAGAGAGCAAGAGAGAGAGAGAGAGAGAGAGAGCAAGAGAGAGAGAGAGAGAGAGAGAGAGAGAGAGCAAGAGAGAGAGAGAGAGAGAGAGAGAGACTAGGAGGTGCTAGCAGAGAGAGCAGGGGAGGGATTTACATTTCATTTGAATGGGATGAGGAGCGACGCATGAAGGGAGATGAGGTGGGAACACTCTCCAGGCCTCTAGGGGGAGCTGTGCTGAGCACAAACACCTTGCCATTTCAAACCCATCAATTCAGCAGGACATGCTCATCACAGCCTTGTTTTGATCCTTCTTGTTGCCTGAGATGCTATAATTGCTCTGCTCACGGACAGACACACTGGGAACATCAGGCAGACCGCGAACCCACATCAGGCTCAACGCATCGCAAGGGAAACCATTGTGTACGTGTGTGCTTAAGTGTGCGTGTCTGTTGAGATTGTGTGTGTTTGTGTGCTTGTGTGTGGTTAAGTTAAAGGGGCCTTTGGGCTTAAAGGAAATTTTAATTAAAAACAAGCCCCTTATTGTAATGGCTTTGTTGGAACTCCCCCCCCCCCCCCCTCCTCTTTAGTTAAGTCCTGATTAATACAATTGTCTTGCGGTTACCCTGCTGTTGATGCCTCCTTCCCTACATCTTCTCCATTGAATAAACGGCACCAGAGGCTGTTATGAAAACAAAACATGTGAACGCTGGTTGGGAAGAACTTGAGAAGCATCCAGACAGTTTGGCAGCTGAATGTGGAGGGTTGATGCTGAGTAGATTGATGGCAGAACCAGCTGAAGAAAAGCCTTTCCATGTCATTATGTCCTCGTTGTGGAATTACAAGTTTAGTAAAAGAATATTCATCATATGGTAATAATTGGTAATAATTCACTTACACACCTTCTTAAACGATGCAGATAATAGCCATCGAAATGGCTCCCCACGCATGTCAGAATGGGAGGATAGTTAACAGAGTAGTAATAGCACAGTATAGTAACAACTCACTATAATGTTGAAACCCATTAATTTGACAAGGTGCTCACAAATTATTTCATTGTTCTGATCCAGACTGTTTGGCAATGTACACAATCACAAAGTTTCAAACTAGGAACTAACTCCCCTATTGTGTGTGTATTTGTACTGCATATGTTTGTAGGCAGAAAACATAATTGTCACTTTTTTTATGAAGATGTTATTTTAGCCAAACAATTTAACATTATCCACGCAGCTATTATAGGACTTAATTATGGGTAAATTTTTGAAGTGGGTAGAAAGTTGAAGCACATTTCATGGCAGCATAAAGGATCCAATGTCAGAAATGTGGGTCTTTGTTCAATGATGCTGTTATGAGTTTAATCAGGACAAAAACCCAGATGATTTCAGAGCAAAATGGTAGATTATTGTATCGCCAGTGGAAAACCTGGATCAGTGAGTCTTTCTGAACCTTGAAAGTCTGAAAGAACTGGAACAATTTGAACAAGAATGATGGATCTATGCCAGGAACTATTGCCATGGTGAACCTTAGACGAGAGTTTTGTGAGTTATTTGAAATAAATGCTAGCTTGGCAAGATTTTTGGCCACGTCTGCACATACAGAGCTAAGAAACTTTTCACATTGAAACATTTGTTTGAAAGGTTAACTGAAACCTTTATCTCTTTAAAGGAATCAATACATAACTTCTACGGACTTATCTGACTTTCTAAATGCATTTTTTTATAAAATTCCTAACAACATGAAACAGAACAACTTTATAATAATCTTTAGGATGGATTCTACATTCACAACTAACATATTACTTAACTAACTGCATATTTTACTCTTAGATTTGTATGAAGCAAACCTTGACATTTCTTGTCTACGAGCTGAGAAGATTACTGATCCATTAATAAAATGATCGTAGTCCCTTTTTCAGCTACTGTATTATGTCCAACTACTAGGAGAAAAAAAGTAATAGAGGAAAAGGAAGAAATTAATTTAATCATATCAATAATCAGTCACCAATTACAAGGAGAAAGTATTCTGAGAAAAAGAAAGAAAAAGAGAGAGAGAATACATTAAATGAGCTCCATTCTCCTTTCAGTTTCCCCCCCATCGCAGAGTCCCATAATTATGACTGGAGGAACGAGATCATTCACATTCGAATCCCAGTCTTTCTTCTGCTAACGTTCTGTAACCATGGATGATGAGCTGCAGGTCATCCAGTTAAAGGCCACCACAGCAGGGGGTGCTCTGAAATATGGATGACTTCTAAAGCAGATGTCCCCATCTTTCCTGCTCCCAGTAGCTCTGAGAGGATGATGCCTGAAGCCCTGTGCTCCACTCCCCCCCCCCAGCAAGCACTGAAGTGAGGGGACACGCTGCCACTTCCATGTACTGATAAAGCGTCTGCTAAATGACTCAAGTGTAAAAAATGACTACATTTACCTTTTGGAAGACTGTGTTCCAGAAACTCTGAGTGCAAAAAAAAATGCAAATAATTATGACCCAAAAAAAGAAAGTCAACTTGACATTATCAACAGCAAAAACAGCTTTTAAAATCCTTTCACTTCGTTTTAATTTGAAAGAGTTTTGAAGGAGGGAAGTTGTGTAAAAAAAATATCCAATCTGAGGTGAGTGTGTAAAGTGCGTGAATATGGGTCACATGACCCAGGAGGGATTACACTATCAGCACCATGCAACATGGTGGTGACACAAAACCAAATAACAACTTTTATCAGTCTAATCAAATCCCAGCTGTTTTTTTTTTTGTTTTTTTTTTTATCACAGATTACAACCCTGCATCCAGTGGAGGATTAATTTGTTTATCTCAGCCCCCTGCTCCTCTTATTAAAATCCCATCCTGGCACCAGGTAAGGTTATGAAGCATACTTCACTTCACCGTGCTAACACAAAGCTAACAAGTCAGTCAATATCAACAGGGGTTTTAACAAAGCCAGT
>CM059332.1:1037164-1072164 GCA_030340685.1 Protosalanx chinensis
CTGGGCCAGTAGGAGGGGCTCTGGGCCAGTAGAAGGGGCTCTGGGCCAGTAGGAGGTTTAGAAGGAGATCAAAGAAAGAGCTAAAAGAGGATTCAAGTTTATTTTAACATCTTCAGAGAGTGAAGAAGGAGGCACAGATGAGGGTGGGGAGGATGGAAGATGATGGCGCCAAAAACCCCACTCCACTTAACCCCTACCAAACCCCACTCCCACTTAACCCCTACCAAACCCACACCCAATAGGATGAAAATAATACCCTTTTGCCCCCCTCACCATCGCTACTTGAACATTCTCAGACTGCGTCTTGACATGACTGTACCATGTGAAACCAGACAGCAGCTGTGTGACGTCTTCCTGCGGTGGATCTGAGAGCATCAGAGCATCACCGGTCCATCTTTCCTGCTTCCATGCTTAATGAGAACCATATTTCAATGACACACAAAACATCCTTTTTTTCCATTTGTACTTTCCGTTGATTGCATTTAAATTGGCCTCATGAAGCACCAGAAGATTTCCTCGCGTTCCAGAGGCAGCGAGGCCACGTGACGCAGGCTGTTCAATTTCACACAGTCGCATTGGCGTCTGTACGCAGCATATGTTGAGGATTTTATGACAACTTTTACCGCACGGTCCCACAAACATTATTGCATCACAGCCTATAGGCTTTCGGAGGCAAACGGCTTTGTCATCCTCAATGATTTCCAGATTTACGGGCTCTGCGCTCCATTGTTTTGCAGTGCTGAGAGTAACCTCCAATAGAGAACCTCGTCTGTCTCAAGGATTCTCAAAGACATCTTAAATCCTGGACAGAAAGCGATAAGGAGAAAAAGGGGGCGAGAATAAGGAATAAAAAGGGGAGATGGGATGGAGAGACGGAGTGAAATAGAAGTTGGATGAGGGGAAAGTGAGAGGCTGATATGGGCCATGGATGAAATTGAGAAGTAGGAGACAGAGAGAAAGAGAATGGGAAAAGTGCTGGGCGGGAGTCGCTTAATCATGTTCGTGTGTGTAAGTGACCCTTCAGGCCTCAGAGACACACGCACACTCAAACAAGTCATCCGTTTCACTTCTCGGTCAGTGCAATGGGATGGCGATTTCTGGGCATGTAGGTGGTCTGGAAGAACAATCCCCCGTCTGACAGGGTGATGATCGATGATCTCGACCTTCCTTTCTAATATAGCCAGGTTCAAACAGAACTACTTCCTGTACAACAAAAGCTCCTTCTCTGTTTGCAGTGTGGAACACAACGCTACAGAACAACCTGAGATCGTGGAACAAAACCACCTTCACATTTCTAAGAAGCTGTCCACATTATTGAACCTGATAACCACATCTTAACATACCTTGGATTTCACTCTAATGAGCTAATAAGCTCAGGATAAGTACAACAAAAGGTCCATTTTAGAGACCTGTTATGGTTCTACAGTGGACATGTCTGGCTGGAGTATTTAAACAGAAGAAAATGAAAAGCGTCACCGTCCGTGATGAATAAACTCAGCTCCCATCAAAGCACCAACATCCTTTTCACCAGCGATCAGTGTCCTTTTTATCTTAGCCAAGACAACAAAGTACACAAACCTTTCACATGACATGAGAGACTTTCCAGGGTGTCAGGATGAAACAGAGGCACAGACGCTGTATGGCTGCTTGTGACTGAAACTGAAAAGTACAATCATTATCTCTGTTTGGTGGTTCAGTCACACCCAAAAGCTGCACATTTAATTGCCCCAGAATCACCAGAAGCCCGGCTTAGCTTGGTCTGGCTTGGCTTGGCCTGGTCTGGGGTTGAGGAGAAAAGGGTTGACTGAAGCTCTGACAAGCAGTGCCAGGCCACAAGTATCTGCCAGACAGTGAGTCATGGTAGTCCATGTCCACAGAACCCACAGCCGCCCCCCTCCACCCCCCCCCCCCCCCCCCCCCCCCCCTGCCCACCCAGTCTCATCTGGAGCACAGCCTCCCACCACCACCTTGGATCTTCCACCCAGCCTCCCTGCAGATGTCCTCGACTCTCTGGAACATTACACCACCTCAGCCCTCAGCCCTCCCACCCCACCACACCACACACTTACCCACCCAGCCCAGCCCGGCCACCTCCCCCACTCCCCCTGCTTATTTTATACCACAGCTCCATGGCTTACACCAGCTGCGACCACTATATAAAACACACACACATACAGGAAGCAACGCATGCTTTTTTGGTCACATTAAAGCTAGAATCTCCCCTCTCTTTCTCGGTCTCTATTCCAATTAACAAAATGAGAACATGATTTAAGGGAACTAATTAATTGCACGTCATAAGGAATGAACCATGTGAAAAGAATCAATTCTAAAACACATGCCTCTTTCTCTCCAGTCAGTCCAGACACACATGCCTCATGTACCAAGTCATTATCCTTTTATTGAGAAAAAGCATGTCCTGCCGAGTTATGGGAAAATGGTGCTGCTATGGCAACTATCATTATTAAATATACGTTCATTTGTCAAGTTCAATATTTCTACAGTAATCAACATAATGGACTTAAAGGATATTGGAAACCGGATGAGGATAGAAGCTGAAGAGACAGAAATGCTCTTGGACTGTTCCCAGAATCCGGTTTTACGACCGCTGTACGATTCACATTATTCCAGATTTTTACTGGCTGTTGAAACGTCTCCATACAATCCCTGCAATGGTGCATTTGAATCTGTAGACTTTCAAAACAGTCAGTGGGAAGGTGGAGAAAGCTCTGCCTGGATGCTTATCAGCACTCAGAGGTCAGGTGTTTCCCCACCTGTGTACAGGGCCTCTTCAGGGTTAGGCAGATCCATGTGGACCATCTCTACCTTCTGCAGGTACATTCATACAAATACGCAAGAATGTGAACCTACTGTAAAAGATAGAAGGTCCATCAAACAGATGACATTTACTAAACAAATCACCAGAACCAAGCTGAAATATCGAGATGTTCTGGAAAAACCAAGAATTCAAATAAAATCAGACACATAATCCTTCATATGTGAAAATCCCCACATCATCCACAGTCTATATACTTACAGACACAACAAAGTCTCTTAAAGTCAAAAACAGCCATAAAATAAATACAATAAAAAACTGCTATTAGGTTGAGTAATACAAACTTCGTGATACAAAGTTCATGATGGACTCAACTTTCTGACAACTTCAGCTCATGAGTCCCTAAACGTAATGAGTGATAATAAAAGGTTCATGCCAAACCACGCCCACTCTGACACGCCCCACTCTGAAACGCCCACTCTAAAGGAAGACACACCTCTCTGGACTGCTTCCAGGATGCACCTTCTGCCCTCCCTGAAGATGTCATAAGCAGCAAAGCATGACGCATCACTTCTGAAGCAGCTCTGCAAATCTAGCTTGACTACAGTTACTACGGTACATAGCAACAATACTGTGCTTGAGCCCCCTTCTGATCACAGTTTAGCTGCAGGGTGAAATGTAATATAAAGGAAGCCACACATGCATCAGTTCCTGTGTGAGAGGAGCTTGATATCCCGCAATACACACTCTTCCTTCTTACATTTTAAATCAACTTCATCAATAATAAAACTCCCTCATGTTTGTCTTAGAAAGTATGGCTCCAAAAATGTTCATTTGCCTGAAAGTATGTGTGAATGCGTACGGTGGGTCCATGTTCAGGATGTGTCTGATGGGAACCAGCTGGGGGGGGGCGGGGGTTGATAATGGGCCACACAGGTTAGAGTTCTGCCTCCATGGTTACCGGTAAAAGTGAAATGAACCTCATATTTCTTTCCACCCACTCGTTCTCGAAGTTCTTACATATCGGTCTTTAGTGAATGGTTTTGGTTCCTGCTCTCTCTGTCAGGAAAAAAGGTCATATTAATTTTACATAAAGCTCAAAAAAACTGTTTTGCATTTAACAAAAAGCTTTTGTGCTGTGTCCCTTTATAACGTCAAACACTGAATAGGTTTGAACCCTGAAAGTTCTACCCTCTGGCTCTGTGTCTGGTCAACACTGTCTCAAACCAGGTGACGATATCAGAATGATACCATTTCAATCTGTACAAGGTTTTTAGTAGGACCTACTGTAGCTGTCATAGCAGAGTCTGCAAACACACTGATATGCTCGTGCACACGCTGACACACACGTGCACACGCTGACACACACGTGCACACGCTGACACACACGCTGACACACACGTGCACACGCTGACACACACACGTGCACATGCTGACACACACGTGCACACTCACCCACCCACACAGCAGTCTGTCTCCCCTCTCCTCTCTGTTCGAGGTCGGGAACATGCCCAGAGCGTTCACCTCACCTGCCTGCCCAGGGGAGCTCCTTCCCCCAGCCCCCCCCACCTGTCTGCCCAGGGGAGCTCCTTCCCCCAGCCACCCCCACCTGTCTGCCTTTGGTCCAGGTGATTAGGAAGCTGTGGAGGACCTTGTTCTTCTCTCACCCTCCCTCTCTCTCTCTCTCTCTCACCCTCCCTCTCTCTCTCTCTCACCCTCCCTCTCCCTCTCTCTCTCTCTCTCACCCTCCCTCTCCCTCTCTCTCTCTCTCTCTCTCTCACCCTCTCTCTCTCTCACCCTCCCTCTCTCTCTCTCTCTCTCTCTCTCACCCTCCCCCCTCTCCCTCTCTCTCCCTCCCTCTCTCTCTCTCTCTCACCCTCCCCCCTCTCCCTCCCTCTCTCTCTCTCACCCTCCCTCTCTCTCAAGACAAAGCAAAAGGAGGAGAAGGATGGGGAGGAAGTGATTGATCACCAGCTTCCCCTCGTGGCGTGCACGTGCACCTGGTACGGTTGCTTGAAATGGCACCCTTCGCCTGCAGACTTTAGAGAGAAGGGCGCTTTATGAAGACACATGAGTGGGAAAACAGACTATTAAAGTTAGTGAGACTTCATTAACCTTGTAAAAGTTGGCGCAGGCACCCATAAAGCACCATATTTCAGGCCTTTGAATGTCATTTTTTATCATAAGCGCTTGCGGAGGACTGATAGTTTATTTCACAGGTGACAAGCATTAAATGAGACAAAGACAATAGAATTTGGGAGACTTTGCGCACGTTGGCTTGATGAACAATTCTGTGGTCTATTATCAACAAAAAGCAAGGGAATTGTTCCCGGTGTCTGAAGTGAATCTGTTCTGTTGTGGGCCGTTACTTCCGGCCCAACGTGAAACACACTGCCGGCCATGCCTGAATTAAAGGCACCAAGAGTAATCATAATTAGGCATAACAGCCTGAAATGCATGGTAGTTATTGGCAGGCATAGTCAGGGACACCCTAAGGAGGGGTCCTAACCTGAGGGATGGGACCATTTCCTCCAAAAGGAAAACATTTCCGAGGGAAATGGAACCCATCAGATCCACACTAAGGAAGTGTCAGCTCTCAAACACACAGATAATCGTCTTTCCACCATCTGTGGTTGTTTTTCTTCTCCAATCGTTTAATTTTGGAACCACATAATAATGATCATCAGCATCTCAGCACGGGGGTGGGGGGGGGGGGGGGTCTCTGTTAATCTGTCAACCATTGTAAACACTCACGCACCTCAGCTCAGCGTTGAGGTTTTCTACTGTGTACCTTTAGCTTATCTGTGAAACGAATGACGTGGGTCAAACCCCACTGTGCTGCACTAAAGCCTTTAACGATTCACTTTGAGCACCCTGGGGAATATTCTGTTTGGGTCCATTTGTGGCAGTGTACAGTGCACGAGTGTTTACACACACACGACCAGTCTGTCTGTGCCGACTTGTTTGTATTTTGTCATTATGTATGCATGCGTGTGTGTATTTACACGTCTGTGTGCGTGTAGGCTATGTGTGTGTGTGTGTGCGTGTCCGCAAATGTGTGTGTGTTGCCATGTGTCATTGGCTTACAATCTGTAATCAGCGCCACATGTCGACCAGAGTCCCACACATCAACGCTCCAGGAAGGGGACAAGGATGGCTGGTGTAGCCCCTGAAGTGAGCTTGGTTAGCAGTAGGTTGTCAGTGGGCAGCGAAGGCTCCCGCTCTCCGGCTTCTGACAGAATGTTCCGGTGGCGGGGGAAAAGCGAAGTCTGGAGAGTCACTTCATCTCCGTGGCACCAGATCAGGGTTGTCCATCCTCCCGCTGGGCCATTTTCTAAGGAAACTCCCACAACAGCTTCTTCCATCTGGTTAAACTAGGGGAGGACAGCAGGCCAGAGCCTAAACGACCAACACCACAGAGCCAGGCAGCACGGAGGAATATGGAACAGTTTGGAACAGCATTTGTATGAAACTAAAGCTATCTGTGCTTCTGTTTGCATATGTGGATTTATGGATGTGTGTGTGGGGGAGGGGGGGGGGGGGGGGGTGTCCAAGGCAACGGTTGAAAAGATGTTGTTTGGCATGCAGAGATGAAAAGGTTGAAAGTATTTGTGGTACGCGTGTCTTTTACTTAGATTGTTTTTGTGCAAACGCACAAAAGAGGTTGTGTCTCTTTTTTGGGGTCCAGTTTGTTCAAACAGATTGACCTTGTCGATCATCCACATCACCGCTGATAAAGTTCATTCAGAATTCAGCCGACGTTACTTCATGCAGTAAATACCTTTCTTCTATTCAGTGCTGTCCAGAATACAGGTGTACTGTACTATATTCACACCAATGTTTAAAATACCAAGGACAAGCAATATTTTTCTGTTCTAGTTAGAAGATTATTTGTTACATTTGATGAATAATTCGAAAGCTTTTTCACTGGATTACCACACACCACAAAACACTCATCAGCTACAGTAATTTGGTGCCAGAAAAAAAAGATTGGTTCAAAAGAAATGTGACATAATTATGTTGCCACTCTCTTTCATTTGTATCAAGGGGAGTTTTAACTGTTCAACTTTACTTCAGTTCTTGTTTCCCAACACAACACCTACCTTCTGTATGTGTGTGTGTGTGTTATCTGTGTGTGTGTGTGTGTTATCTGTGTGTGTGTGTGTGTGTGTGTGTGTGTGTGTATGTACGTGTATGTATGCGTGTCTATGTGTTTAAGTGTATCTGTATGTGTGTGTGTATGTGTGTGTGTATGTGTGTGTCTGTAGGTGTGTGTGTGTGTGTATGTGTGTGTGTATGTGTGTGTGTGTTGCAGACCGCTTGGCTGTCACATCCTTTGTCTCTCTTCTTCTTTGATTGCCAGTCCACGGTCACACATGAAAGGCAGCCATGCTTGTTTTTCATCTCCTTGTCGTCTCTGTGTTAGTTACAGAGCTTCTCTTTAAGGCTCCATCAGATTCCCATGCATCTGTTACCAACATTCATAGAACAGATTTGGCAAACAAAAGCAAGGCGTTTGGAAAGTTCTGAAATCCTTGTAGCCCCGTCATCTATTTCCTGTCCATGGAGGTGAGGACAAGGGAGGGGGGAGGAGAAGCTCCATCTGCCCTGTCACTGGAGCTTCAGTCAGGCCCATGGTGGCTTGACATGGGGCCAGATGATTAGGCTTTGCTCCAGTGCAGTCCTCACAGGTGAGCCCTGGATGTGTTACCTTTGGTTGGCACAATCAAGGAGAGGCAGGTGATAGAGGGGGAGGAGGTGGGTTGTTGGCAGAGGTCCCACTTGAACCCAGATCCCAGGTCTACAGGACCCTGGCAGTCCTGCCTCACAGGCCTGGGTGACATTTACATTGAGTCACTTATCAGACGCTCTTATCCAGAGAGACTTACAGTAAGTACAGGGACATTCCTTCTGAGGCAAGTAGGGTGAAGTGCCTTGCCCAAGGATACAACCTCATGTTGGCACAGCCAGGGTTCGAATCAGGTACCTTCTGATTACCGCACTGCACCACATGACTTCTTCTGCAGACTTCCCTCTTTGTCTTCTGCCATGCGGACTCGCAGGTTTGAATTCCTGGTAGGCAACATTACAACAGCCGAGGTAACTAGGCTCTGATGGTACCAGAGGGTGCAGACAGAAGGAGAGGAGGCTGGAGGACTTAGGAGACTCCTCAACACTCCCCCTGTCTGTGTCTGCCCAAGCATTCAGCAAAGCACACTCCAGTCTCAGGCCTCATGTCCATTAAGGGGAGAAAAAAATGCTGTGAGTAACCAAAGACCAACAAAAAAGCTTTAAAGCTTGAAATAGTATTAATGTTCCTGATCATTGTTATACTTCCTTCAGACTGTGACCAAGAGAACTAATAGGTGTTAATTCAAAGCACTATTCATCTTCATAACAACTAAGTGAGCAAGTGACAGCCTATTTAGAATAACAAATGAGAGGGGTGCATTAAGTTCCACCAGGACGCGATGACCTTCCTGTGTTTGAGACAAACAATCGGTCTTTTCAAGTGACCGGCCGTGGGATTCCATCTGACCAGAGAGGCGGTCAGTAGCCAGACTGTGGACAGATGGTTTTAGTTCTATAGTTTGGTTATATGAACCTGTTTTCCTGTGGTTCTTCCCAGCTGTGTAAAAGAACCTGAGCCGACACAGACGTTCCAAGTTAAGATGGCATTAATGTGGAACGAGGTGCTTAGAACCACAGGTCTTCAGAATAATGAGGATTTGGTTGAAAATAGAAACTCAACACCTTTCATGGTTTACGACCTCTGGCAACGCTAGAGGTAAAACCATTTCTGTACTTAATGATCGGTAGTTTCGGGTGAGAAGCAAGCAGAAAACCAAGTCAATAGTTGGAATAAACTGAACAAAGTAGCTTTGTTGACAACAGAAATACATCAAGCAGAAACATTGGAAGAAAATAATCCAATTCAAGTAGGTTTCACTTAAACTTATTTAAGTTTGCCTTATGCCTCATACAAGAGACAAATAAACCAAAGATAAGAACAAACCTCTCCTTTCTGTTGCAGCCATCACTTCACCACCGTGCTAAAAGTGAGAATCGATAAGCTTACAAGCAGCGCAGGTCATTTGTCAGTCTTGAAGATCCACAGGTGTTCTCTTTACACATCCACAAGCTGCGTGTGCGCTGCCTAGCAACTGTCTTCAACTGAAATACAACTGGACTTTTCACAGATCGCCTTTTAAATAGCAGGGGACGGTAAGCGGCACATTTTTCTCATAGTGTGAAGAGAAAACTCAAATCGATTCATTGTTCAGACGTGATTTTCCAAGTGCCTCTTGAACTGTTTTATAAGACTTGCCTGAGTTTGAGCAGCTAATATGGAGGGTTTGGGAGAAGCTGGGGGTATTATCATGACAAAGGACTCCATGTATTCACATTTCAGATGAGACATCAACGTTTGCAAAAAAGACTGAATTCCATGATGGCGATGGGACAGTTTTTCCTCTTCTGATTGGAACTCAGCATTCATTATGCTACATTTTTCACAGATGATTATGATCCCTGTTAAAACTGTTTTTTTTTCATGCAAATTTTCTCACACATTAAGATTTCGCATGTGCTTAGGATGCAGCTGCCTATCTTAACTCATCCATTGACAAGCGGGCACACATCCTACTCATTAATCACAGATCTCTGCTCTCAATCATCCTCCTAAGCACAGACCTATATTCCAGTGCTGTTGAATAACACCAACAATAATTTATAAGTACATATCCTGGTTTCCAGTGATTTCTAGAGCATTCTCTCCTCTCTCTTCTTTGAATACAGAGGGGGTGGAATATTTTCTCATCTTACGTCAGCTGTGCCGAGTGCTCAGGGGTTGAATAATGGCGATTATACCCCGTGAAAACTGCTTCTCTCGGCAGCAACCTGATTTGTTGCCGTCCCTGTTGAAGACCTGCCGTCCCTAAACACAAAGATGTTTACGCCGGTGTTTAAGAGGCTCGCCGTTAAACCAGGAGGACTTTGATTAGCTGAGAGAAAGGCAGGAGTACCCAGCAGCTACTGAGAATCAGACCTTGTTTGCCTCTGATTATCCATCCCAGGACACTGAGAGGATCTCAGGAGGCCACTGTGATCGATATCCGCAGAGCCTCAGTATGCTAACAAGCTCAATGCTCTTTCTTTCTTTCTTCCATCCTTCACATGTATGATTCTTTGACTGTGTTCAGCCTGGTTGGTCTTTGATGTTCAGCTGAGGATCCATTGCTGGCTGCTCAGTTCTCCAGCTTCAGATTTCGAGGGACTGGATCGCCCCTGCCAGTGTGTCAGGAGGACAGCCCCTCAGGTGAAAGGGTTGGTCCAAAATGAAGGAAATCAGTGAATCAAGAAAATGTGACCGGTCAGATACTGTTAGTGAACCATAATATTGGATTGTCGAGATTGGGTTCTGTTAAATGACAGAAGTGCTCACTACTTCCCGAACGTCCTGCTCACCTGTTCCAGGCCTTCACTGTTGTTACTGGTTACTTGATACAGTAAAGTATTTGAAAATACACAGTATTACATGTCAACACATTGCGCAAGGTTTGAACTGTATGGGACTGGGTTGAACTTGCAAAAAAATACATATTTCGTTTAAGTGTATTTCATACGATCTAAAACACTTCTAAATGGGCCACAAAACATGGTTAACGACTCTAAAACAACACAATGCCCTCAGCCTAAACACACGATGCACTTATTTATTCAAAGCAACAACTCACCCACCAGCCCCCCTGCTGCACCAGTGCCCCCAGCCCCCCAGCCCCCCAGCCCCCCAGCCTTGCGTCTTAGATGGAGCTTTCACTTGACATTTAAAAACCTGGAACATTGAAATAGCGCTGGATTAAAGAGACAGGGAAAGACAAAATAAGCACCTCATTCACGTCATCAACGTCCTTTCAAGCAGTCAGACTCCAGCAGTTTGCTCGCATCTGTCTTTTGTCTTTGTCTTATTAATAATTCAATTAATTATATTGACATCATTAAGTGTCCTCCTCTAATTGTAATTGGATCAGGGGTGTGATTATGGCTGTTGGCCAGCATCAGAGGCCCAGTCCTTTGGGAGAGAGTCTGTCGTTCTCTGTCTCTTTAATAATACACTGAAGGAAGCACCTGAGACAGGTCTGCGTTCTGCCACGCTCTCGCAAAATCAAATTAAATGTGAATGTGCCAAAGTGTGTTTGCGCCTCAGTGTATTTCTGTTCGTTTCTGTCAGCCCATTTGTGTGCCTGAACCCTGTAGAAATGTGTAATATATGTGTACATAAACCTATCCTAATGATGTCTACTCAGGATAATAACCTTCACCATCTGCTCAGTGAATTCACATCTACACGAGAACAACAAAGCACAATTATGTCTGTCTGGCAAATCGATTTCCCACTGTTCTATCCCTGCCTGTTGTTCTTCTTTCTCCATAGTTGAGTCTTCACAGGAAATCCTTCCTTCTTTGTCTTCAGCTTCATGCTGCTGTGCTCATTTAGAGATAGAACACCCCCCCCCCCCCCCCCCATCTTCAACAATCAAGGTTCACATGATGTTCTCCTCCAACATAGGGGGACCTGCTTTGTCAAGGATCTATTATCCATGGATTCGTCTGGATATGAAGCGGGGGGAGGGGCCGGCTTGTTTGCGGGGATAACCTGTCACAATGCATCACAGCATCCAAGGTCTTTGGCGAGTTGGACTCGTGAATCACGCCTACCTGCACACACGCAACAGTAATAGCTTGTAATTAGCGGTCTGATTAGCAGGAGTAATGGCCTGAGAAATGATGGTTTCTTCTCTTTATGCTGGAGTCTCCGGGGTCGAAGAGGGAACAGAGACCCAGCAGCAGCATCGCTGTACTGGATCCCCCTGTCCCTCATCCAGCCTGTATCTGTGGAGAGACAGTGGTGGGAGTTGCAGGTCTGTGTGTATATCAGAGGGAGGTGGGGGTCACTGGTGGCTGCATGATGTCTGGACTGGTCATACTAGGACACAAACCTCGAATGGCCTTTATGTTGTGTTTGTTGTGAAGATTTTCACACCTGCATGCTGGCACACTTCATGTTCTGGAGCAAACTTGGCTTTTTATGTCGTTTTCTTTTGATGGCTCAACACAAACTCTTTCTTTTTCTCTTCACCACACACACACGCTCCCTTTTGTGTATTCAGAGAGTGCTGCGGGTTGCGGGGTAATAGGTGGCTTGGGGCACATCAGATGGGGAATAACAATTGTGATTATCTTTTCTCCCCCCTTGATGTAATAGATGAAAGGCCCGCCATCATATAATAGGCTACTTAAGTCTGTCAAGGCGAAGAGAAATCTTTAGTGCAGGCCTTATTTACGAGGGTTTTTTCTCTCTCTCCTTTTGTGGTTAAATATGCTTTGTCCGAATGCCCCTGATGAATAGGAGAGCTGCTTTTTTTTCCAACCTCTCCCCTGTCATCGTCAGAAACAAGGAGGAGACACACTTTAGGGTCCTTCCTGCGTGAATCCCTGCAATCAAGAGTCATTTAAGATATGACACATGTGGGTGCTAAATAGGGCTGCAGACAGCAGGCCTAATGATACAGCTATCCCTGCTCTGACATGGCTAATGAGCCAGAAGACGAGCTAGCCATCCTGGGGTGGGAGCAGGGCAGGAGAGAGGACAGAGTAACAGGGCTGGAGCTTTGCTTCATCTTTGTTGTTTTGCATGGAAAGGCAAGCCCAGCTCCTGTACAGCTTCTCCTCCTGACTGGAGTGGCCTGCCCAGCTCCTGTACAGCTTCTCCTCCTGACTGGAGTGGCCTGCCCAGCTCCTGTACAGCTTCTCCTCCTGAGTGGAGGGGCCTGCCCAGCTCCTGTACAGCTTCTCCTCCTGAGTGGAGGGGCCTGCCCAGCTCCTGTACAGCTTCTCCTCCTGACTGGAGTGGCCTGCCCAGCTCCTGTACAGCTTCTCCTCCTGACTGGAGTGGCCTGCCCAGCTCCTGTACAGCTTCTCCTCCTGAGTGGAGGGGCCTGCCCAGCTCCTGTACAGCTTCTCCTCCTGACTGGAGTGGCCTGCCCAGCTCCTGTACAGCTTCTCCTCCTCCTGTACAGCTTCTCCTCCTGAGTGGAGCGGCCTGCCCAGCTCCTGTACAGCTTCTCCTCCTGAGTGGAGCGGCCTGCCCAGCTCCTGTACAGCTTCTCCTCCTGAGTGGAGCGGCCTGCCCAGCTCCTGTACAGCTTCTCCTCCTGACTGGAGTGGCCTGCCCAGCTCCTGTACAGCTTCTCCTCCTGACTGGAGTGGCCTGCCCAGCTCCTGTACAGCTTCTCCTCCTGACTGGAGTGGCCTGCCCAGCTCCTGTACAGCTTCTCCTCCTGAGTGGAGCGGCCTGCCCAGCTCCTGTACAGCTTCTCCTCCTGACTGGAGTGGCCTGCCCAGCTCCTGTACAGCTTCTCCTCCTGAGTGGAGGGGCCTGCCCAGCTCCTGTACAGCTTCTCCTCCTGACTGGAGCGGCCTGCCCAGCTCCTGTACAGCTTCTCCTCCTGAGTGGAGCGGCCTGCCCAGCTCCTGTACAGCTTCTCCTCCTGAGTGGAGGGGCCTGCCCAGCTCCTGTACAGCTTCTCCTCCTGACTGGAGTGGCCTGCCCAGCTCCTGTACAGCTTCTCCTCCTGAGTGGAGGGGCCTGCCCAGCTCCTGTACAGCTTCTCCTCCTGACTGGAGCGGCCTGCCCAGCTCCTGTACAGCTTCTCCTCCTGAGTGGAGCGGCCTGCCCAGCTCCTGTACAGCTTTTCCTCCTGAGTGGAGGGGCCTGCCCAGCTCCTGTACAGCTTCTCCTCCTGACTGGAGTGGCCTGCCCAGCTCCTGTACAGCTTCTCCTCCTGAGTGGAGGGGCCTGCCCAGCTCCTGTACAGCTTCTCCTCCTGAGTGGAGGGGCCTGCCCAGCTCCTGTACAGCTTCTCCTCCTGACTGGAGTGGCCTGCCCAGCTCCTGTACAGCTTCTCCTCCTGAGTGGAGGGGCCTGCCCAGCTCCTGTACAGCTTCTCCTCCTGACTGGAGCGGCCTGCCCAGCTCCTGTACAGCTTCTCCTCCTGAGTGGAGTGGCCTGCCCAGCTCCTGTACAGCTTCTCCTCCTGACTGGAGTGGCCTGCCCAGCTCCTGTACAGCTTCTCCTCCTGACTGGAGCGGCCTGCCCAGCTCCTGTACAGCTTCTCCTCCTGACTGGAGCGGCCTGCCCAGCTCCTGTACAGCTTTTCCTCCTGAGTGGAGGGGCCTGCCCAGCTCCTGTACAGCTTCTCCTCCTGAGTGGAGGGGCCTGCCCAGCTCCTGTACAGCTTCTCCTCCTGACTGGAGCGGCCTGCCCACTGAGAGAGGAGGCAGCTCTGGAGGAAGAGGCTGCTGGGGACTGGGATGATCACAGGTTCGGGTGTCGATCAGCTCCGTTACAACAAGGCGTTCACCTGCCAGCGATGAGGCCAACAGATGAGATCTCACCTTCTGTTAGCACCAGCGCTTTGAGCTGATGTTGACAGATTCTACCACCGGGTGCAAACTCAGTCGACAGACTGCATCTATTTAACACGTATGATCGGAGCTTCCATGGATGTCTTCTGGAGTCAACTCTCCTCGCACCCTCAGCACATCTCAAATCTTCAGTCCTACTGAGTTGATGCTGAATACTGACTTCATGCTGGCAAAATGCCTGTTTCTGTGAATCGCTTGTGTTTGAGGGTCAGGGGCTCTCTGATTTAATTGGTTGAGTAAGTGAAAAAAATAATAATTATTGTTTGACTGGAAGTTAATTATGCTTCAAAAATTTGATCCTATGACAATAATAGTAGTTTCGAGTTCAGATGGAGGGTGTATAACTGTGCCTTATCTGCACCTATGTCAAGTTCATATTTATGTTATTTAGAATATTTTATGTTTCATATAGTATATATTATTTATTTATTTCGACCAGTACAGGTTGATATAAAGGAACATATGTTCAGATTCTCTTATGTACGGCCAGATGGAGCGAAGTTTTCAAGTCTAAATTCGTTGCACATCTAGAGGGTTTTCTACCTTGCCATGTCCTCTCTGATTCATTTGGCTCAGCTGGTTGGGCTGTGATAGATAATTATTTCTTTTTTGCATGCATACATGCATCTCTGGAAGGATGCTTTGGATAATACAATTCAGTACGGTGCTTTCAGATTAGAAAGAACTGGATAAAAAATAAGGCAAAAATCTAAATGAGGGACAGAAATTCATGTAAATGTATGACAGAGTGTTGTGTTTGTGTGCTCAGACAACAGTCCTTCACAATGGCTTTGCTCATGCTATTGAGATAGCTCATCTGGTATAAGTAAAAGCATTAATGACCTAGATAAAGAGGCATGTATTAATGATCTTTCAGCCTCCCTCTTCACACACACACACACACACACACCTTTGTGACTCATGAGAGCTCACCTGTAGTTCTGTGTGGACCGCTGCTGAAACCAGGTGGGAAAGGTACGAGTCCAAAACGCCAAAACTCTCTGCACCTGCAAGACAAAATCTCAAGGAACTTAGACTGAAGGAGATGAATTACATATTTGTAATTCTTCCCATTTTAACGATAATTTAAACAGCAATTTAATTGGGGGGAAAAAGCCTATTATGGATGTTGTGGCAGGAGTTCTGTTCATTTGTAGCTCACATTGTTCGGCTCAGCCTCAATCTGCCTTCATATTGATCCACAGCTCCTCACTTCCTGTCTCTGCTAGTCCAGCGCTCCTGAGGCTGTTTGAGATGAATGTGACTCCACAGAGATGCATGGTATCACAGCACCGCTGTGTTTGGACAGACACCTGCAGAGATGTCAAACTGTTCCATCACACCATGTCTGGAGCACAACACAGGTGTGTCAGAGACGGGGGGGGGGGGGGTTGCTTTGCTGTAACTGTCTTTTCTACAATGAATGTTCAACTGTTAAACGAAAGTGAAGCTTGAATGATCTCATTCTCATTCTGACTATTGTCAGTCGAATTAAGAGTTTTATATGAAAATAAAAGCTCCAATTAATCCCAGAAGGAAGCAATAATAATGTTTGAATCAACAGAGTAATGTAAATTATTGCCTACTGAACAACTGCCACTATTTCCCGAAAACAATATGTTAAAGACAATTTAAAATCAATTGTGGTCTGTTTTGTTTCATTCGCAACATGTCTACTATCTTTGCTACAATTTGACTTTTTACTTATTTTTACTTATTACTTATTTGGTTGCATTTTATTTTATATTTATTACCAGTAGACTGAGCATGGATGAAATGGGTGTAACAAACCAGCTGGGAATGCTAATTTTCCACGTTGGGTAGAAAAAAAACACACTACACCTTCTATTCATTCAATTAAGAGTGTTCAATTAACAGCTAGGCTGCGTTATCTTTTGAAAAGCTTCATCATTCGCCAGCATGGCAGCAGTCCAGCTGTCTGGTGTCGAGGTTTGGAGGTTAGCAACTGGAAACCAGGATCTGATTGCAGAACATCTAACGTGGCAGTAAACATTCTGAATGCCAATAAACCAAAGCAATTGGCTGGTTAGCCATTCCATTTTCTTATTAGCAAGAGCCTGCATGTAGAAAGAACCGACTATAAAGTGTGTGACGATTCAAGAACTGTGACTAATGCAATGACCGATTTAACGAGAGAAAAATATGCTAATTTACTGTATTGGACTTGAAGTAACAGAAAATCATCTGGAATAATGAAGGGAAATTACCTTACTTCACTTCAGCAGATCAGAACTAAGTTCCAAAGGCTAAAACAGGCCAGTCAAATAACACTGTACTGTACTCACTCAACTATGGTTTATCATGTATTCTCTTTTAAATGTATCATTGCATTTGTCACTGGGTATCTTAAAGTTGCAAAAACAAAACCTTCAACAAAAACAACTCAAATCAGTCTTATGCAGAACGATGTCCTTAAACTACCTCAGTTAAATGGGCTCACTGACTTCCCCCATCAAAGCTTTGTGAATCACAAAGGCTTGAATGTACAGGGACATTCCCCCCCGAGGCAAGTAGGGTGAAGTGACTTGCCCAAAGGACACAACGTCATGGTGGCACAGCCGGGGTTCAAACCAGGAACCTTCTGATTATTAGCACTCAACCACCTGACTACTTCAAACAAACTTTGAAGACAGAAAATAAGACTCTTCACACTTCCCCCCCCCTTTCTTGGAAGTCTTCCAAAATGTTGAAGAATTACAGAGAAACACAAGAAGAAAGAATTAATTGATGGAATCGTGGAGAAATCTTCAAGAGGTACCAGAAGTAGATGGATAGAGAGGACAGAAGAGGAGAAGATGGAACTTATCTTGACGAGCTGTCTCCCGGCAACCCTGCCGCGACCCCCGGCAACCCTCTCATCTCCAATTAGACAAGAAGCATCTTTCAAGAATAAGACTCACTTTACCCAACATACTTCATCAACTATGCTGTGGTGGTGTTGTTTAACTCTGGTTCATCTCAACAGTGCCTCTCCTATATCTGTGTTCATCACCACTGGTAAGCCTGACAAACAGGATTGTCTCTTCTCTACCAGACATGAAGCAGAATGATTCACAGGACAGGGGAAAAGCATCCTTCCTCTGTGAATCGTAATAACATTCTGTCTCCAATAAAAACGATGTGTCTTTCAGTAGCTGAATCTGCATTACCATGATTGTGAGCACGTGCTTTCATTATCATACTGTTGTGGTGTGGCTCTTGTGGATGGTTTCAGTAACATTCTTTATCTTGCTAATGAGATATTTTAACCAATGATTTGCTCGGTTCGATTTGAATTGACCTCCATCTTCCAGCAGGTGTTTCCTGTTTGGGGTTTGATGTGTTGATTAGCGGCTGGCAGTTAAGAGGATGTGTTGAAGACCCTGACTGTATGGAGATGAAAGGTCTGGCACCTCTAACCACAGGGGCTCCATGCTTACTGCCAAAGCGGATGGGAGGGTGTGTCAGATTGAAATACTGGACCTTGGGTCATCAGGTGAGAGCAAATGGCTGCAGGATAACCTCAGATACTTGAGGGAGAGAAAGACAGAGAGAGGGAGGGGGGAGGGAGCAAGGACAAGGGAGAGAGAAAGACAGTGAAAGAGGGAAAGAGGGAGAGAGAGAGAGGGAGGGAGAGAGAGAGGGAGAGGGAGAGTGAGAGTGAGAGAGAGAGAGAGAGAGAGAGAGGGAGAGTGAGACTAGCCAAAGGAGAGAGAGAGAAGGGGCCAGGTAAAAATTGAGGATGTTGAGGGTGTGAAGGTGACCTGGGATTACTCTGGTCCTATTCAACAATCACAATCTCCTCCCTGGTATCTGGAACCCATCGCACCATCGGGGGGTTTGAGCAACGAGCTCACACCTTGAAAGACACTTGAGTTTTTTTCACCCACCTTTATGTCATTTGTATTTATGTCATCATTATTGTTTTATGGAATACACATACTTTCAATATGTTTGAAGGTTAGAATCATTCTGAAAGCCTAGTTTGCACAAGCCTTCATCTGTAATTGCTATGTGTGCACTGTAAATGCTGTCCAATGTGTTTATCATTGATCATTTAACTTCATCAAGTTACTCAGGGAAAAGGCATCTGTTTGGCCTATTGTGATGTGTAAAGAAGCAGGTTTGATAGCTGGGCATGTTTACCAGCCCATGACAGCCCTGCCACAGAGGCAGCATGGCCTTGGCCTCCTCTGCTTGGAGCACGACAATTAAAGAGCCTCACGCTGTGACCCAGACATGGGGGATGAATCACAGAATACTGATGCGGCCTGACTGCTGTGCCCCCTACCACACTCACAATCGTTCATCGATTGTTTATTTATTTATTATCTTTCGGATGAAAAACTCTCCCAACGACAAAAATAACACAATATTCTGAGGAGAACAGGAGGAGCCGACAATTCATGCTGATTCCTGACCGCAGGGGGTGAACTGTGGTCAGGGTTTTCAGTCCTCTGAGGAACCGCACTGAAGCCGTGTTTGAAGGGGGGGGGGGGGGGGGGGGCAGGTGTTTACACTTGAACACAGTCATGACATCGATTCACCTGGAGGAGACGCCTATCATGGCCGCTGCCTCCTGACAACATGTCTCTAATATATTCTCCATTTCACTGTACTCCAATCTTTACTCTAGTCTAGTCAGTGATAATATATTCATCAAATCTATTCCCCGGTGCAGAAGCTGTGCTTTTATAACCCTAAAAGTGATCACCAGACTGCTTCCTAAAGCAGAGCAATGGGGAACTTTTCAACTAATTTATATATTTTTTAATTAATCAAATCGCTGGAGAGCTTACAAACAAATGACAATGACTAATGTAATCAGGAGATAACAAACATTTTAGAAATGCACACCAGGGTCTTCGCAATATCTAACTTCATGTGTAATTGTCGTCCAGCTAATTACCTCCCAGTGTTTTGTTGTCAGCCAATTACTTTACTGTGTGAAGACGCTACCTTGTCTGACACCACAAATGAAATCTCAGCAACTATTAAACATTTCACATAAAAAAAAAGCTTGAAGTAAAAACACCCACTGTGGAGTATTGATGTTGAAATCTCCAGCACAAGGTTCCATCCCCCTGTGTAATCCATCAGTCGATCTGACTGATATAGTATCAAACTGTACCTCAGTCAAATAAATACCAAGTCTTGTATCCTGGAAGTTAAAATAATAGATTCATATGCATGAAGATTGTATTAATCAAATAGTATGTTAAAAACAAACTGACACCACTGTCTGTGAGGCCACAGCACAAGATGAACAACTTTGCTTTCCAAGTTGCCGTAGTGTTTCTAGAGTCTGACGTTGTTGTACAAATGTTGTGTTATATACCAGAGGGGGGGCTAACCTGGGGTTGCCATGGTGAACAGTGGGTGTTTTTTACTGACTGGAAAACTGAAACATTTTAAGCATCAGTCATGACAGCTTGAATAAGTCTGCCTGCCAGAATTCTCTCTGACTTTATACCTGCCCACAGACTCACCATGAAATAACTATCAAAAAACACTCACCATAAAATAACTATCACAAAACACTCACCATGAAATAACTATCAAAAAACACTCACCATAAAATAACTATCACAAAACACTCACCATGAAATAACTATCACAAAACATTCACCATAAAATAACTATCACAAAACACTCACCATGAAATAACTATCACAAAACACTCACCATAAAATAACTATCACAAAACACTCACCATGAAATAACTATCACAAAACATTCACCATGAACATAACCATCACAAAACACTCACCATGTATATAACCTTCACAAAACACTCACCATGTATATAACCTTCACAAAACACTCACCATGTATATAACCTTCACAAAACACTCACCATGTATATAACCTTCACAAAACACTCACCATGTATATAACCTTCACAAAACACTCACCATGTATATAACCTTCACAAAACACTCACCATGTATATAACCTTCACAAAACACTCACCATGTATATAACCTTCACAAAACACTCACCATGTATATAACCTTCACAAAACACTCACCATGAACATAACCTTCACAAAACACTCACCATGTATATAACCTTAACAAAACACTCACCATGTATATAACCTATAAGAGTAGAGACACAGAAGGAAAACTTCAATGACTTGGGTACCCCCTATTGCACAACATGCTTCTACATTCTCAAACTGTTTTTGTCAGTCTTGCTGCTTGACATTTTGGTGCCCTACCCACAACCCACCACCCCCCACCACCCACAACCCACCACCCCCCACCACCCACCACCCCCCACCCCCCCCCCCCCCCCCCCCACCCCCACAATACACCCCCACAATACACCACCACAATACACCACCACCACAATACAGCACCACCACCCTCCCTGTTTTTGTTACAGTCCAGTGGGTAGGTTTCTTCACAGTGTAAAAATCTTGAGTCGCTGATTTTACCATAAATGAAGATGGAAAAATTATCTTTGATAATTTGTTCTTCCAAGATGACATTACAGATTGATATTCACAAGCTTCTGGTACTTTCATTCGATAATTGATGCTTTTAATTGCGAGTTTACAGTGTCAACATCTTGTTTGGCTGTCTGAATGCTGCCATCTGGCATCACAGGAATCAGACTTTCTGTGTTCGGGGGGGAAAACAAGATGGTCTCCACAGACTGAAAAGCATCTTTCTGAAGAACAGTCAGGACAAAGTGATGGAGAGATCCTTACCTTCATGTGATCCTCAGAAGGGTTTCCTTCAAACATGAGCTCCACCACTGTGTGTGTGTGAGACTAGCATCCTGATGGCCACTCTCTCCAGCATCCGAACCCAAGATGAGTTAAGGATAAGTGAAGCTGAAACCATGGTGCAGCATTAGCATAGATCTACATGAAGACTTCGAACGGGGGGGGCAGTAGGGGAGTGAGGGGGAGTGGGGGCAGGGGGGGCAGTGGGGGCAGTGGGGGGCAGTGGGGGGCAGGGAGGGAGGAGAGGAAGGAGGAGAAGAGGAAGACTCGGTTGTTCATTAGAAGAGATGTTGAGCCGCAGCTGCATCTCTCCTGCAGTGCCAACACCGCCGGAAGAAAACCCTCCATTACACTGCCTCCAGCCCAGCCTCCAGCCCAGCCTCCAGCCCAGCCTCCAGCCCAGCCTCCAGCCCAGCCTCCAGCCCAGCCTCCAGCCTCCAGCCTCCCACATCCGCTCCCTGGAACCTCTGATTTACTCTCATCTCCTTCCCTTCTCACTGTCATGTTTACACCCTCCAGTGCTCTATGTGTAACCTGGGTGTTTTACAACACGTCAACTTTAAAAGTGAGCTTTAAAAGTGTGTGTGCATGTGGGGGGGTGGGGGTGGGGGGGTGGGGGTGGTAGTAAGACTGTGTATTTTTGTTTCTTTGCAGAAGTAAACAACCAACAAAAAGCTTGAGCGGAAAGAATGCCTCATTAAAACCCCGAGCTTGTGTAGAGGTGTGAGAGCAAACACACAATAGAGATAATTGTGACCCTGCAGCTTCTCATCACAGCCTAATGAGTACAGGCACATTTACACTTTATTATTTCAGTATTCTTTGGCACCATGAACACGACCAACAGTCCTGAATGGAGCAGAGGAAAATAACTAAGAGGTGACCTCCTCTGAACCTGACAGGCATCCTTCCATTAAGACTCATACTGGATATGATCTAGTGTGTTGCTTTAGTGGGGCTGAAATGTGATCCAGAATGCATCAGGACAGACGCATGTGTCAATTCATCAAGAGCTGCGTTTACGTATGTTTACCTTACCTCAGTTTTGCCCTTTTGGAATGTGAATCTGCTCTGTGGCAGCAGTCTTGCTGTCCTGGGAGGTTTCCACTCCTGCAGTGAGATGCTTGTCCCGCATCTTCTAACACACTCAGTGTTCGTTCAGCTGGAAACAAAATTTGAACATGCAAACAAGCTTTCCCCAGTGCCTCACCCAACACCTCCCCAACGCTCCACCTTTCACTGTCTACTGAGCGCCTCCACAGGAAGGACGCCTTAACACTGAGGGGGGGCATCAGGGGGGCATCAGGGGGGCATCAGGGGGGGCATCAGGGGGGTATCGGGGGGGCATCAGGGGGGCATCAGGGGGGCATCAGGGGGGGCATCAGGGGGGTATCGGGGGGGCATCAGGGGGGCATCAGGGGGGCATCAGGGGGGGCATCAGGGGGGTATCGGGGGGGCATCAGGGGGGCATCAGGGGGGCATCAGGGGGGGCATCAGGGGGGTATCGGGGGGGCATCAGGGGGGCATCAGGGGGGCATCAGGGGGGGCATCAGGGGGGCATCAGGGGGGCATCAGGGGGGTATCAGGGGGGCATCAGGGGGGCATCAGGGGGGCATCAGGGGGGCATCAGGGGGGGCATCAGGGGGGCATCAGGGGGGCATCAGGGGGGTATCGGGGGGCATCAGGGGGGCATCAGGGGGGCATCAGGGGGGCATCAGGGGGGCATCAGGGGGGCATCAGACAGGCGTGAATGGTCTGGTTCAAACTCCTCCTTTCTGTGTAATTAAGGAAAATGAGGCAGGGTGCAGGGAATGATGAAATGGTGCCTGACAGACAGGCAGACAGGCAGACAGACAGACAGGCAGACAGACAGACAGACATACAGGCAGACAGACAGACATACAGGCAGACAGACAGACATACAGGCAGACAGACAGGCAGACAGACATACAGGCAGACAGACAGACAGACAGGCAGACAGACAGACAGGCAGACAGGCAGACAGACAGGCAGACAGACAGACATACAGGCAGACAGGCAGACAGACATACAGGCAGACAGACAGGCAGACAGACAGGCAGACAGACAGACAGGCAGACAGGCAGACAGACAGGCAGACAGACAGACATACAGGCAGACAGACAGGCAGACAGACATACAGGCAGACAGACAGGCAGACAGACAGACAGACAGGCAGACAGACAGACAGGCAGACAGACAGGCAGGCAGACAGACAGGCAGACAGGCAGACAGGCACACAGACAGGCAGACAGACAGGCAGACAGGCAGACAGGCAGACAGGCAGGCAGGCACACAGACAGACAGGCAGGCAGACAGGCAGACAGGCAGACAGGCAGGCAGACAGGCAGACAGGCAGGCAGTGTGGGTAATGAGAATGCTGCAGAGAGACAGAGAGAACAAACTGGGTTCTTCAGCTGGGTTCATTTAGTTGTTCCTCTAATGTAAACTGACGTACAGGGTGGGGATTTGAACTTGCAACCTATTGATTTGCAGTCAAACGCTCCAGCACCAGTCCTGTGCACGCTAAGGGGAGCCGTGTTTACCTGTTAGTGACTTTAGGATCATACATCCATGCTTATCATACTGAAACCCTACTAAAATCACACAAGTATCACTGAAGAGTGAGAGCAAGAGCGAAATGTAATCTAGGATGGATGAAGATGGCTGGAAACAATGTGGGGTTAAGGTAGGGACAGTGGGGAGGGGGAGGGGGGGCATTACCTGATAGGAGAAACTCGACAGGGTCCTTGTTCCAATCCAAGAATCATCATAACTGCGAGATGAGATGAGTTTTGGACCAATCGGCGGCTAACCTCCCCCTGGGGACAGGAAGCACTTGTTATTGTCAGATTAGCCTCTCCGCGCCTAATAATAAGAGATGAAATGACCACTAGGGTCTTTACACATTTATGCTGTATCTCTCACTGGAAATCAGGTTTTAATCCTTTAGCAGGGAGGAAAGCAGGCCACTGTTGTGTATTTAATTCCTTTTCTTCAATCGTTAGCAGTCTCTCTGGCGCCGGGCTCAGACACCAAGGTCCAGACGTAATCTTCCAGCGCTCCTCATCATCTCACAGACTGAGGGGAGCTAGGTGGAGGTAGGGAGGGGTTTCTGTTTTGTGTATAACCCCCCCCCCCAACACCCCCCCCCCCAAACCCCCCTACTGTTTTTGTCTTGAACACAATGAAGCCTCAAGCCTGAGGTTGAGAAAAACTCTGTAAGAAGACACAAATAATCTATTTCACATGATTCATTTACCCTTTTTCAAACACTAAAGCTGCTGTAGGCAAACTGGGAGAATGTGTTTCCAACAAAACAAACAATGGCAAAATCTTCTTCCTCAAGGTGGGTTATTAGACGGTTTGTCAAGTTTTCTGCAGTCCTGGAGTGATGAGTCTAAAACTTTGCCAATTGACAAAGTGAACAAAAATCCTCTGCAGCTAAAAACATGTGAAAACAGTCATAAACACTTTTATGTAGAATTTATTTTAGTTCATTTAATGTATTTATTTACTGGTTAAATAAACACACAGGATACTACGAATTAGCATTTACTCATTTAGCAGATGCTTTTATCCAAAGCGACTTACAAGAGAGAGATAGCTTTACAAAAGAGCATCGGTCACTGATCATAGCAGTGTGATAGACCCCGAACACAGCAGGTTTATAGATTATGAAACAAACATCATGAGAACCAATAAGTGCCAAGAGAAGAGCTATAAGAGCTTTTAGCATGAACATGAAATGAACAAAATGAACACACTGAATCACTTAGTGTTGTGTATTCACACAAGGACCTGACCTAAAGGTACACCCTCTGTTCAAGTGCTTCTTCTTTACCAAGCTCTTACTTTGATTTTTCAAACGAGCATCTGAAAGTAAACTTGCTGCTCTGCCAGACTTGAGGGACACTATTATCGCTAAAAGCACATTTTCCCTGTGGATGTTCAGGCAGAGTAGAGGCAGTCGCTCAGGACGTCAGAATCCATCAACCTTCCTCATCTCCACTCGGACCGTTTGGCCAAGGTAGCTTGGAAGCTGACTAAAGCCATCATCGTCAGAAGACATGCAAACCTTCAGTCTGTCCTCAGGACCAAGTCTGTTCACATTAACCTCTCCCTGCCTCCCTCTCTGCCTCTCTCTCTGCCTCCCTCACCGCCTCCCTCTCTGCCTCCCTCTCTGCCTCCCTCTCCCTGCCTCCCTCACCGCCTCCCTCCCTGCCTCCCTCTCTCTGCCTCCCTCTCTCTGCCTCCCTCACCGCCTCCCTCTCTGCCTCCCTCTCTGCCTCCCTCTCCCTGCCTCCCTCACCGCCTCCCTCCCTGCCTCCCTCTCTCTGCCTCCCTCTCTCTGCCTCCCTCACCGCCTCCCTCTCTGCCTCCCTCTCTGCCTCTCTCTCTGCCTCTCTCCCTGCCTCCCTCTCCCTGCCTCCTGCCTCCCTCTCTGCCTCCCTCACCCTGCCTCCCTCTCTGCCTCCCTCTCTGCCTCCCTCACCCTGCCTCCCTCACCCTGCCTCCCTCTCCCTGCCTCCCTCACCCTGCCTCCCTCACCCTGCCTCCCTCTCCCTGCCTCCCTGCCTCCCTCTCTGCCTCCCTCCCTGCCTCTCTCTCTGCCTCTCTCTCTGCCTCTCTCTCTGCCTCCCTCTCTCTGCCTCCCTCTATTGCTCCCTCTCCCTGCCTCCCTCTCCCTGCCTCCCTCCCTGCCTCCCTCTCCCTGCCTCCCTCTCCCTGCCTCTCTCTCTGCCTCCCTCTCCCTGCCTCTCTCCCTGCCTCCCTCACCCTGCCTCCCTCACCCTGCCTCTCTGCCTCCCTCCCTGCCTCCCTCTCCCTGCCTCCTCTCCCTGCCTCTCTCCCTGCCTCCCTCACCCTGCCTCTCTGCCTGCCTCCCTGTGGGACTGTAACCCTCCATCTTGGCTCAGTGTGTCTTCACCTGTATGAACAGCCCTGATCCAGCTGCTTCATGCAGCAGTGTTACTGTCAGCTTGGAGCAAACCAAGTAAACATGTCATGTTTCAGAAAAACCGTGAAACAGAACATATGTTTCTCAATATTCTATATATCCTTAGATCAGATTTTTGGAAAGCCTCGTAAACCCTAAAAAAGATTGAAATGTCCTGTGTCAACATGTCTAGAAATGCCAGTCATCATTTGTAATCATTCGCCATGTTTTTAAATTGAGAAAAACAACATTGTTTCTCAGATTAACTTAGTCTTGCATCGCCAAATAGCCCGTCGGAAAATAATCCTGTTTTCCTCAGGTAAAATGGTTGATTGAATTCCCCTTCTTCCTCCATGTAAATGTCACTCATATACCACACACAGGAAAATAATCATTAATTGAAGCTGAACTGCAGGGAATGTCAAAGTTCTATTTGAAAACTGTTTTGACTTGTTTTCTTGTTGGTGTATGTAACAACAGTAGGTATCAAGCCTCACTTATGTAAATCAGTTCTGCAAGGCTAAAGTACTGAAGACCAGGGAGAGACCGACTCATCCTGAATCCTTCCAACATGGATGTTAACATGTTCTACTGGCTTGATTCCAGTAAACTAGCATGTCAGTCACTATCTGAACTGAACGTCTTCTGTTCATCAAAGCCAAAATATCCATGGATCCACATCAAAGGGACCCATTCAGGCCTCAATTAGTCTCAGGGGATTTTAATCCATGAAGAAAATAAAGGTTTTGCCTGTCCATCGCTTGGCTTTTATGTCAAAAGATGTTCTGTTGATAGAAAGAAAATGTCAACGCCAACCAAAAACAATGTATGAAAAAACCCACACGGATTAGTCCATTTCAAAAGGTCACCTGTGACATCGCATCACTGGAATGAAAGATGAAATGGAACACAAATATGTGGTTTGCTTGGACAGCCATTTAGCAGGTCTCTAGTCTATTCTAGCCAGGGTTGATGAAAGCGATCGGCTTGAGACAAGCTGTGTGCTAAGTGAGAGACAGATGCTGAATGCCCCAGACTCCTGATGAAACAATCAGTTTCAACGATGATTGCAACTCAGAAGAGGCTGTTTGAGTGCACATGCCCTCATATGGCAGGTGGAAAACAGGCGCTAGGCAACCAGGCCGCACCGTGTGACAACAACGCAGATCGACCGCCATGCTGTCTTTAAAGGCAGGGTACAGGGTTTGTTCAATATGGTATCACGATATGTAAGAAAATTGATTTTCTTATGGGTGGTGTAATGCATTGTGTGTGTGTTTGTGTGTGTGTGAGTGTGTGTGCGTGTGCGTGTGTGTGCGTGTGCGTGTGTGTGTGCGTGTGAGTGAGTGTGTGTGCGTGCGTGTGTGTGTGCATGTGTGTGT
The DNA here is from genome assembly GCA_030340685.1 of Protosalanx chinensis. Taxonomy (NCBI): domain Eukaryota; kingdom Metazoa; phylum Chordata; class Actinopteri; order Osmeriformes; family Salangidae; genus Protosalanx; species Protosalanx chinensis. The sequence continues at coordinate 1,064,500 of CM059332.1, forward strand.
GCGTGTGAGCGTGTGTGCGCATGTGTGCGTGTGCGTGTGTGCGTGTGTGTGTGTGTGAGTGTGTGTGTGTGTGAGGAGGAGGCATTGCAGGTGTGGAGGTGTAATATGGGCTGCCATGTGAAGACATGGCACAGTGCTTCAGAGGATGATTCCTCAGGGCAGGAGACAGATCCCAGATCCATTCAGCTGGGAACATGGAAAGAGTGAGATAACATTGTTTTTCTTCCAGGACAAAATCCCCTGTCCAGACTTCTCAGAACATTCATTTACATGCAGTCATTTATCAGACGCTCTTATCCAGAGTGACTAACAGCAAGTACAGGGACATTCCCCCTGAGGCTAGTAAGCAGGGTGAAATGCCAACTACGACATGTTCTTCTTTTGCTCTCGTCGGAGGCGCTCGCACTTAAAAAGCCATCCGCCGCTGGCACAAGCTGCCTGCAACAGCTTACTGCTGTTGTGGTCTGCATTTTCCCCTCTGGAGGAAAAATAATGGATTTTCTCATCTTATCTTAACTTAACTTCATGATGGCACAGTCGGGGTTCGAACTGGGAACCTTCAGATTACTGGCACAACTCTCTTTACCGCTAAGCCATTCTCTTTAACAGGAGCTGCTGGTCTCCCTGCCAAAACACAGAAACTAGAGTGTTGGTGACGCATACTGCTTCTTTGTCTAGTTAAGAAAATCACAAAAGTATGTATCCTGGACTTTCACCTCATCCTTATTTCAGGTATTTTTTCCTGGTAATAATTATGGAGTCTATTTGTGTAGGCATTCAATCTCGCCATGAATGTTTCGGCCATCTCTCACAATGGGTTTCTGGGGAATAACAATAACAAGCAGCTTATTTGTACTGTCAGTCTTCTACTCTAATGAAAACACAACACAGGAGGTAGACTAAGGCATAATGACCTGAGGACAGCAGGATAGCTTCCCTGAGCTTCAGAAGCACTTTCTGATTCCCCCACACAGGGAGTCGTTATAGTGAATGTCAGAAATCAATCACTGAAGAAGTGAAGGATGATGATAAAATTCTGATCATGAACCAGACACGTTTCTTTGTTGTTTACCGCATTGTAAAATGTGTTTGAAATCTTCTTTGTGTACAATGTTAATGTGCCTGATTAAAAATCCCAGCGTTCAAGGTTCCAGATGTAATGACTCTGTATGTCTTCGCAAAACACATTCTGTCACAATACATACACAATACACAATACCGTACTTATATTACAGAACACCTATTTCTATCACCATTTCTGAAGAATCCTTTTCTTCAGCTTATATGAGTTCCTGAATACACACATACACACAATCACCCACCCTATCCAGGGTTCTAGTTAGCCCAGTGGGTCCCAAACTTTTTCTGCAGGGCCCCCCTTTCTGAAGATTAGAATATTTTCCCCCAGTTTGCCCCCCAGTTTGGGAACCACTGAGTTAGCCAATGAATCTGATTTTGGTCTAGCACTGAGTGAAACTAGGATATCCCAACAGACCCTTCCTCTTGGTAGGTGTCACACACACACACGCGCACACACACACACACACACACACACACACACACACACACACACCTAAGCCCTCACTCCTCCAGGCAGTCTCTCTCTGGCCAAGGCAGTGCCTGTCATTCAGCCAAACTCTGATCCCAGAAGCCAAACAACTCAAGCAGCCATACTGTCCTCCCAGTTCTGCTGGATCTTAGAGGAGCAGCCCCAGATGAAGTCCTCCTCCAGGAACTGGGGGAAGGGAGAGCATCCCTCCTGTTCTGCTACCCTGTGGAGAGAGAGAGAGGGGGAGAGAGAGAGAGGGGGGAGGGAGGGAGAGGGGGGAGGGAGGGAGGGAGGGAGAGGGGAGGGAGAGAAAGAGGGGGAGGGAGGGAGGGAGAGAAAACAAGGGGAGAGAGAGAGAGAGAGAGAGAGAGGGGGGAGGGAGAGAAGGAGAGAGGGAGGGTGGGGAATTACAAAGTGGAGGTTGACCTCCAGCAGGAGACCTTTGTGACAGTTCAGTCCCCCACCGAGGGTACAGCTGTGGCAGCCAGCTGTGCCTCTGACACCCCCCTCATCCCCCTCTCTCTCAAGGGACTCAGTAGCATAACACACAACCACGTGAGGGGCTGCAGTCAGACAACACATCCCTCCTGCCCCCCGCTTCAGTATCCGTACTGCGGGTCTAAGTTCAGTACGTGACATCTGGACCTCCTGGTTTATCACACGCAACATTCTGGGAGGGAAAACAATCGATTTTCCTTCGAATCCGAGAAAGGCCATAACCGTTTAATGGGAATAGGGAGGCCTTGGCTGTCCCCTATACCAGCGAGGGTGGTGACAGGGGCACGGCACGCATGGCAAATGGCTGGAGGCGCCGGAGGACACAGCCCAAAAACAAACACTTGTCCAGGGGGGGAGACCCTGTCAGACACGCCATGGAGAAATGTCCCCATGGCTCTCAAATCTGAGGAACAGAAATAATTGCTTTCCATTCTCTGTAGATAGACGGACGTGCCATGAAGCGCTTAAGAATGTGCTGATAATGGTGTGTGGGTGAGATGGGCGTCCTGTGTTCCGTTACATAAAAAAACATGCTACATGCTACAGATGGTTTTTCATTACATATTTTCAACATTGTTCTTCCAGTCACTTAATTTCCTAAACCCTAATATTGCTCCTCCCAAGGTTTCTTCAATTTTTTCTCCTCTAGTGAGTTTTTCTGGGAGTTTTTCCTCGTCTTCCTTGAGGGTTTAGGTTGGTTGAGGGGCAGTTCTATGGGCATATGTGAAGCCCTCTGTGACATGGCTTGTAAAAAGGGGCTAAACATGTTGATTTGATTTGATAATATAGGCTTGCAATCTACTTTTAACCCTTTGAGAGCTTTGAGATAACGGATGAGATGGATTCTAGTCTTCAACCCTGTCGACATACAGTCAAACTATTTCTTGGGCGAACTTTTTAATCTAGTTAAATTTTGTATAACACATACACAATAAGTTATCTCACTAGAGTAATGGCATAATGCATTCTACCATCCCACAGTTTGACCAACTCTAAAAGGTCTCCTAGAAATGCTTCATTATGTTTTTTAGGCTGGGACTGAGAGCTTGACAAGCTTGACTTCACAAACACACTTGAAATCTAAAGGCCTTCCTGATAGGTCCCTGCTCATTGTATTCATTGTAAAATCCTGCCATTAAATTGTAGACAGTTTCTCAATGCTGTCAAGGATAGATGATACTGTAATGTGTGGGTATAATATCAGTTCATCGATGGCTTGGTGCCATTGTATGTCAAAATTAATTACATTGGATGAAAATACAAGGCTGCGATCTCAGATGAGGTTTCAAACAGATTTTGAAAGAGATTTGAAGTCACCCTGGATGTGATTGGCAGTAACAATAAGAGCGAACAGAATGACAGGAAAAGAGGACTTGACGTCTTCTGAGATCTGCCTCCCAGTTTGATGTGTGTCTATACATCCTATTCACCTTCCAGGGAGACACAGTTCCCTCAATGTCACACACACACTCGCTTTAAAAGGCACTGTGATGTGTCAAAACTGACAACATTGCAAACAGATTACAGGTTAGCTGTGATGCAGATGCAAAGCAATGGCAAACATCCAACCATGACATACCTTACACAGTATACATGGTTCATATATTCACCCTGAACTGTAAAGACAGTATTCTGTCGATAGGACAGACTGAGGCCAGTCTACAGCAACGTTCATAAAAATCTAAACTCAGACTAAAGTCTTTTCTAGTTTTTGTGTCTCTGATCAGTTTGACTCCAGAGACAGCCAGCAGCAAGTTCTCCATCATGAGCAGCTCTTCATAAGAGGACAGAGTCTTCTGTCAGGCGTCATGTTCTTATCCCAGCTCTGCAAGCCCTACCCTAACATCCCTCACTGTCTAGCTGTGTGTGGAGCCCACAGGAGGAGAACCTGGCCAGGCTGCTGGAACATCTCCTGCCTGTCAACAAAGACAGGTTCTGTGCTTTCGGGATCGTTTTGTTTCCCGAGCGCAGTGCCACAGGAAGTGTGTTCTGAGAGCACTGCAAACTGAGATTTGTTTTCTTTTTTTGTCACTTATCCTTTTTTCATTAGACAAAAAATGACTCACAGTCCGTTTTTGAGAATCTATGCTGTGAGATTACGTGCAGGAAAGTTTTTGATGTATAACTTTGTTGGATGGTGGAAGTAAATATTGAACTGGACATAGTGATGAATGAACTGTGGAACAATTTCAATCAAACCTTGACAGGTGAGAAAGTAGTAAGAAATGTTTCTCTGTGTCAGAAAAAGTGAGTGCATGATGAGACTGACGTCTCTCCACAGCATGTGTCCATCACATCACAGTCCAAAGGACACGGCCAAAATGCAAACCAATTACTGGAAGACGAAATAAAACTGTCACCCAGAAAGGGGGATAGTTGACATTTAGCACAATTAACTGGCAACCATTATCATGAGAGCAAACTCTCATTCCCAGCCAGACTCCTGGAAATCAGTGCTTGGTGTAATAATGGTGGATCTCTTACATGCATGTTCCTCAGCTCTTTGTTTTTATTTTTCCTTATCAGAAATCTCCAGTTGATGCTCCACAGAGACGTTGTCCGCCTGTCAATTGTTTTGTGCTGTTTGTCCGTGGCGTGTGCTGAGCAGGGCATCTGGTGTGTTCAGTGTTCTATCCATGACTTCCTGGAACTCTGCTGTGGTCATTAGGAGAGGGGGGGGGGGGGGGGAGGGGGGGGGGTCAACTAAGCATGTAGGGACGACATTTAATAATCCCCCGTGCGATCTAGGTTTTATCCAAAAATGATAACAGAAAAATACATTGTTTCGTTAGATTGGTGTTTTCTATTCGGAGTATGTGTTGTTGTATTTCTGCTTTCTAACACTCTCTACTGTGAGAGTTCTGCTGCTGGAATCATACCTTGAATTCTCGTACTCACAGAGGAACTTGCAATGTCCTTCAGTAAGATAGAAGCAGGTCTGAATACACATCTAGTCCATCTTCAGTCAGTCACAGAGTTCTACAGAAGGAAGTGGGTGGGGGGGGTGGGGGGTGGGGGTGGGGGTGGGCGGAAAAAGTCACAATAAGAAATAACCAGTGATGTCGGTCGATATTTTTATATGTCACTTTTCAATTGTCCTTCCCTCCTTCTCCCTCCCTTTCCTCACCCTTGTCTCCTGTGTGTGTGTGTTTGTGCGTGAGTGTGTGTTTGTGCGTGAGTGTGTGTTTGTGCGTGAGTACTTATAATGCTCTGGGATGCATCTGATTTATAGGTGTAGAGAGACAAGAAAACTCTCGACACCAAAATAAAAGAATCCAATCTCCTGCAAGTTCCTGAGTGTGTGAGCAGGGCCAGGCTGCTTCAATAGACACTGTGTTTCTGGATTCACACCGACAACACAGTGTTGATCCAAACAACAATGGATATTCTAACATGCTTCGCCTGCCTCCCCTCCTCTTCCTCCACACCCCCACCCCCTTGGATGTTCAGGTTGTCCTTACTGGATCAGCTGCTTCTCTTTGTGACAGCACCATGTTCTGACAGTGATGGTGTCTGATGCAGATGGTGTGCCCCTGTTAGCATGATGAAGATGAAGATGAAGATGGCTCTCCTGGGAACAGCTGGACATCCGATGGCCCGAGTGATAACTGCTGTTCACCCGCAACGCAGCGGCCCGCCATCATCTCTGATGTCACGCCACATCCAGCCCCCGGTATCATGCTGGCTGCCCACACAACTTCCAGTTACACTTCTTCTAATGCAGTGAATCATGGAGAGTTGTGGTGGATTTGATAGCAATACATTTATATTTGTATTGATTTACTTGGCTGTGTGAACTGACCATATCTTTAGCAGAGCTTCTGAACCTCAGCCTTCTATGTTGGCATGCTGACCTGCTACAGGTCTGTAGAAGGGAGGGAAAGATGGATCCCATGGTTACAATCATTCCCTCTAAAAGAGGATTGATAGTCCAATCAGGAGGTGTCACTCAGGGAGAAAGGGGTGCCTCTGTGATCGACAGGCAGAGAACAGGTAGAAGAGTCTTTATAACAACCGTGGCTTCATTCACTGTGCTTCTGTTGCATTTTCCATGACAAAATATTCATGAGGCAAGAGGGGAGGGAGAGAGAGAGAGAGAGAGAGAGAGAGACAGGGAGAGAGAGAGAGAGAGAGAGAGAGAGAGAGAGAGAGAGAGGGAGAGAGAGAGAGAGAGAGAGAGAGAGAGAGGGAGAGAGAGAGAGAAAGGGACAGGGTGAGAGAGAGAGAGACAGAGCGAGAGAGAGGGAGACAGAGAGAGAGAGAGAGAGAGAGGGAGAGAGAGAGAGAGAAAAAGGGACAGGGTGAGAGAGAGAGAGACAGAGCGAGAGAGAGGCGAGAGAGAGAGAGAGAGAGAGACAGAGCGAGAGAGAGAGAGAGGGCGAGAGGAGAGAGAGAGAGAGAGAGAGAGAGAGGGAGAGAGAGAGAGAGAGAGAGAGAGAGAGAGAAAGGGACAGGGTGAGAGAGAGAGAGACAGAGAGAGAGAGGGGGAGAGAGAGAGAGAAAGGGGACAGGGTGAGACAGAGAGAGAGAGAGAGACAGAGAGACAGAGAGAGAGAGAGAGAGACAGAGAGAGAGAGAGAGAGACAGAGAGAGAGAGAGAGAGAGAGACAGAAAGAGAGAGAGTCGTGCAGGCACTGTGAGGAGCACACAGGAGGTGGGTAGAGACAGCGAGAGCACAGGGGGGGAGCGTGTGAGTGAATCTAAAGGCAAGAAACGGACGGAGTCATTCGCACAGCGGAGCACTAAGGGGGTAAAGCAAGAACAGAAAGGAAAGAAAGAGGGGGGAAAAAACTCAAAAGAAAGAGAGGAAAAAAAACAAGCAGAGAAGCTCTTTTTCACCTGAAGGATGACTTGATTTCACACTCCATCTCCCAGAGATCCAGAAGGTTGATGTGAAGGTGTCTGCATCATCATACCCTCCTAGCTCTTCTATCGTCACCCATCTCACTCCTGTCCGGAGCAGGGCAGGACTTTCCAGCAGAAACCCATCTACACTTTGGCACAAGGCAACGAGGAGGAAGAGAGAGTGAGAGAAAGACAAGTAAGAGATTCAGATTTGATCTCAAACTTGAATTGGTGGAAAAGAGTGAGAAGTGTCACAGTGAGACCATCCTTGCAGCTCTTTGTCAAAGGTAAGATTATGTTCAGGTTTGTTTCACGTTACATTTCACATCTTTACATCACAGAAACCAATCTGGTTTCCCTGTATTATCTATTAATGTCCGACTGATTGTTTGAAATATCAGTTTATCTGGTTTCACTTCATACTAACAAATGCACACAACAACAAAAAACATAATATATTAGAAACAAATGGATTATTGTTTGATGGGCTTGTTACCTGTGGCTAGGAACAATCACTGTGTTAATATAATATTTGGCTATTTCTGTCATTTGTACTACTGCTGTAGACTGCTGAAGAAAGGTTGGCATTGTTATAGTTAGTCTTCTGTCCTGAAAGAAGGAAAGTTGGAAAGAGTGGAAGAGAGAGAGAGATAAAGAGTGAGTGAGTGTGTGTCTGCGAGAAAGAGAGAGAGAGAATGGTGGGGTGTTAATGAGATACTGTCTACATGGAGAGGGGTGTGTTTGAGCCAAGATTTGAGAGGCAGAGAAAGAGA
>CM059332.1:1077164-1080169 GCA_030340685.1 Protosalanx chinensis
CAACCCCCAGCCCAGACCCCCCCCCCCCCCCTCCTGCCAGAGGACCCCTCCCAAACCCCAGCCCAGCCCCTTCACCAGCCCCTGACTCCCCCTCTCTCTCTCTTTAAGGAAGCCAGGGCGAAGGGGGGGGGGGGATCTGAAGAATGGCAGGGGTGATGATGGGTAGAGGGGGGGGGGGGGTTAGGAACCTGCACGGATCCTTGATGTTGTCTGCAGGAATCCTCCTTCAGACAGGAGAAGTCAGCAGGCAGGCGGGAAGAGGGAGGGAGGGAGACTAGGAGGGAGGGAGGGAGGGGAGACTAGGAGGGAGGGAGGGAGGGAGACTAGGAGGGAGGGAGGGAGACTAGGAGGGAGGGAGGGAGGGGAGGGTAGGAGGGAGGGAGGGTAGGATGGAGGGAGGGTAGGATGGATGGAGGGTAGGATGGAGGGAGGGACGGAGGGAGGGTAGGATGGAGGGAGGGTAGGATGGAGGGAGAGACGGAGGGAGGAGGGGTTTTTACAAAGAGGTCAGAAAGATACGCCAAACCTGGATATTTGACGAGGTTCTCAGAGCAGGCAGTCAGCTCCTGATGTGTTCGATGTTGTTGAACCAGGCTCTGCTCTGGAAACAGGAGCCGGTTGGTACAAACCCTTCATGAAGTCGGTGTCTTGACCCTCCAAAAGGTGGAGGTGGTGAGCTGACTGGAGCATGAAACCCAAAGACATCATCTGTCATCTGGGTGACTGACCGAGGCAAGCCTCCTCCTCTGGTGGGAGTCACATTGTACATGCTCAAACAAATCCTACCACACGCAACACACACACACACACACACACACACACACTCTCTCTTCCTCCCCCATCCAGGTTCCAGGAAAATCTTTTAAATTCAAAAAAAAAAGAATACAACTAATTATACACGCATTATACACTTTGACAGTGCAAAACTGTGACATTCTTTTTTATATATAATTAAAAAGATCTCAATATCCATCAGCTGAACTGCAAAGAAAGTGCCCAATCAATCATGTCATGTGTCAGAATCCAAACACTGAAATCCACAAATCTACTGCCTGACATCAGCGCTTGCTTAGTCAACACTTTAATCCTGTCCTGTTACCTCTGACATGCTTTACAGGTTCACTGTTCTGGGACCAGCTTTTTATAGCACAATGTTTATTGGGGGAATTGAAGTAAATGAGCTGCAAAGTCCAGAGTCTTCTAGACCTCTAATAAGGAGCTCCACTCACACAGACACACAGACACACAGACACACAGACACACAGACAGTCAGGACAGATTGAGAGACAGAGAAACCGAAACAGAGAGATTGTGACAGCTGGAGAAAGAAAGAGAGTTTGACTGAAAGACAGTGAGATGAACCAGAAGCTGCCCTCAGCTGCCTCAGCTGCCCTCAGCTGCCCTCAGCTGCCCTCAGCTGCCCTCAGCTGCCCTCAGCTGCCCTCAGCTGCCCTCAGCTGCCCTCAGCTGCCCTCTCTCCTGTGTTCAGGTGTTAAACAGCTAGCTGAACATCTGGTGGGCGGAGCTCATGCCTCAACATGCTCACACACACACTGTGCACACACACACACACTGTACACACACTGTACACACACTGTACACACACACTGTACACACACTGTACACACAGGCACACACACACTGTACACACACTGTACACCCACTGTACACACACTGTACACACACACTGTACACACACTGTACACACACATACTGTACACACACTGTACACACACACACTGTACACACAGGCACACACACACTGTACACACACTGTACACCCACTGTACACACACTGTACACACACACTGTACACACACTGTACACACACATACTGTACACACACTGTACACACACTGTACACACACTGTACACACACTGTACACACACACACTGTACACACCACTGTACACACACACACTGTACACACACACTGTACACACACACACCTGTACACACAGGCACACACACACTGTACACACACTGTACACCCACTGTACACCCACTGTACACACACTGTACACACACACTGTACACACACTGTACACACACATACCTGTACACACACTGTACACACACTGTACACACACTGTACACACACACACTGTACACCCACTGTACAACCCACTGTACACACACTGTACACACACACACTGTACACACACTGTACACACACACACTGTACACACACACTGTACACACACACACACTTGTACACACAGGCACACACACACTGTACACACACACACTGTACACACACACTGTACACACACACACTATACTTTGCATGCATGATGACACACATCCACACACAGGGGACCACTCACACATGCGACCCATTCACACAAACTCACACCCACACAGATGCAGCTAGCAAACACACACACACACACACACTTCTTATTTGTATTACATTTAGTCTGATTCAAAAATGTTCAGATTGGCTTCTGGGATGGTGCTCTTGAGGTGACAGAAAAGTGAGGCTTTAAAATAACCGAAGTGTGTTTGGGAAAACAATCAAGATAAAAAAGAACCCAGCGAGTCTTCTGAACTATGAGGTTCAAGAGATGCTGACAAGCTTCAGGCTTTCAAGACGACTCTCCTGTCAGCCTCTGAGAGGCACCACACACACACACACCAGGAACACACACACACACCCAGGAACACACACACACACCCAGGAACACACGCACACACCAGGAACACACGCACACACCCAGGAACCACACACACACACCCAGGAACACACACACACACCCAGGAACACACACACACACACCCAGGAACACACACACACACCAGGAACACACACACACACACCCAGGAACACACACACGAACCCACACACACACCTACACACACACTCACACACAGGGCCCTATTGTGCACCCAACGCAAATAACTTTGTACACAGACGCACGTATCATTCTTACTTTACACCCGACACACAGCAGATATTTCTGTTCCCAGATGCATGTCGTTAAATTAGGCGCAGAAAAGGTAAA
>CM059332.1:1080669-1088169 GCA_030340685.1 Protosalanx chinensis
GGAGGGTGAGAGAGAGAGAGGGAGGGAAGGAGAGAGAGAGAGAGGGGGGAGAGGTAGACACAGAGAAAGATGACAGTCGCTGAGAGACAGAGAGAGAAAGAGAGAAGACAATCAGACAATGAAAGACAGAGAGAGAGATGGGGGAGGAAAGGGAAGGGCATATGGTTTAATCAGTAATTAAAAGAGGAGAGAAAGAGTGAGAATCAGAGGTGAAAAACTGGATGAATTCTTCTCATGAAAATGAGAAGTGTCAGCTGGTGTAGTTAAGTTGTTCTGGTGTGACATCAGAAGATCTTCAGAGACACAGAGGGAGATGAGAGGAAGAACCAGGATGGAGGCACACATTCAGACACTTAAAGACTCTTTCTCTCTCTCTCTCTCTCTCTCTCTCACACACTCAATTGCACAAACCAACACCTGCACGTAATTTCACATATATAGAAATTCTCACATTCACACTGACACACACACACACACACACACCCACACACACACACACACACACACACACACACACACACACACACACAGGTGAGTTATAGGGTGAAAGGGTGTTGCTGTAACAAGCTAAAACTTTCTTAGAAGATTTGACAAAAGAACAGACTGATTGAGCTCAGCCAGAAAAACTGCTCCTACTAATACAAGGGTCCAGAAATAAAGCTGCTGTAAAGGTCAAAGACAGAAGAAGTCAGGGAGCTGGATAGGAACGAGCAGCAGAAAACAGCAGTGTGTATGTGTGTGTTTGGGTATGGGCGGGTGTGTTTGGGTGTGGGCGGGTGTGTTTGGGTGTGGGCGGGTGTGTTTGGGTATGGGCGGGTGTGTTTGGGTATGGGCGGGTGTGTTTGGGTATGGGCGGGTGTGTTTGGGTATGGGCGGGTGTGTTTGGGTATGGGCGGGTGTGTTTGGGTATGGGCGGGTGTGTTTGGGTATGGGCGGGTGTGTTTGGGTATGGGCGGGTGTGTTTGGGTGTGGGCGGGTGTGTTTGGGTGTGGGCGGGTGTGTTTGGGTATGGGCGGGTGTGTTTGGGTGTGGGCGGGTGTGTTTGGGTATGGGCGGGTGTGTTTGGGTATGGGCGGGTGTGTTTGGGTGTGGGCGGGTGTGTTTGGGTATGGGCGGGTGTGTTTGGGTATGGGCGGGTGTGTTTGGGTGTGGGCGGGTGTGTTTGGGTGTGGGCGGGTGTGTGTGTGTGTGTGGCAAAGGCCACACTGACACTGTGTCTGTGTAGGAGAGGTACCTCACGTAGGTGATGTGTCTGAAAACAGGTAAATATCACTGAACACAAGCTGACTTCTGTTAACTTTGAATACATCAACACAACAACAGAAACACGATTGCAGAATGTGTGTGTGTGTGATTGTAGATACACAATAATGTAAGTGTTTCACAGGAGCCTGTCTCAAGTGTGTCAGGATGATTTGCAGAAGAACACAACACACCCCTCCTCACTCACCCTTTGGGCTTCTCAGAAGTCAAACGAGGTCTTTTCAGGCGAATGCAAAACTGACTTTCCTCCACAATGGAAATACACAAAGGACTCGAGAAAGACAAAATCATCAAGTTTTTTCTCAGTTCGATGATTATTTTATGTTTGAATAATGACGCAACTTTATACATCATTTGGAGGGATCTTAATCCAGTTATTGAAATCAGGAAACGTTCTTGGAAGTGTTCATGTCAGAACATCGTTTTTCTAGAACAAATAAATATTAATTGAGTTTTGCGTTGGTATGTTAATTCCTGACAACGTTTACGAACGCTTCTGTAAATGTTTCTACCTTCTCCCCCAAAAAAATGCAATAGATAATTTCTGCCATCTTGGTTGAAGAGTGTGTTTTACAATCAGTCAGTGCTTCTAATAATAAGAATCCTCCTGTCAAAACTCAAAATCAGCAAACAGGCCCATGGCTGCAGAAAACGAGTGAGGTCTGAATTTCCTGAGGAGCCTGATGGAAAGTAGCGAGCAGCATTGATTGGTTGATAATCTGGTGATGCAGGGGGCCTGGTTCTGTTCAAATGAAGAGGACGTCTCCTCTTCCTCGTATCCTGGCAACTCGCACTGGGGCCTCTTCCTAGAGATCAACGCTGTTTCTACTAAGCACGCTCAAGAACATTTCGAATTTATTTTCTAATCTTTTCAAATATTGTAGTTTCCAACTACCTGACACACTGGAAGAAATGTTTGTTGAAAAATGGATATTGCTTTTCTTCACATGTTTGCACATTGTCACCCTACATTGCCTACGACAAATGGGTATTCAAACTTTTCTGCACAGGCAAGGATTCTCATCAAGTTCCACGGTGAAGAGAAAAGAAATCATGCCAGCTGAGGTCTGAAAGAGACATTTAAGAACTTCTGGCTTTTATTCCAGAGCTAAATGACCCCTGAGTGAGATCCAAGCAGCCCTGTGTCCTGGTGTGTGTGTGTGTGTGTGTCTGTACCTGCACAACCAGCCCTGCTCTAAAACACCTCAGGACATCGCCTCTGTTGTGTTTATTCCATTTCAACTCTGGTGAAAAAGGTCAGATAAAACATGGCATTTAGCCTGGCTGCATTTTAAATAGGATTTTAAGACATTTAACATTTAGTAATAGTAAATTAATAGGTGTCCTATAACAGCGGTGTGTGTTTTGGCTTCACCACAGGATCTGTGACACGAGCGTCGCTGCAGAGGCAGAGATAGGAAACATCAACGTGTTCCTCCACATTGTGATCGCTACAGACCAACCTTATCAGCTGTGTAAGAGCTGGCAGATTACACTGCTCTCTCTCTCCCTCTCTCTCTCTCTCTCTCCCTCTCTCTCTCTCTCCCTCTCTCTCTCTCTCCCTCTCTCTCTCTCTCCCTCTCTCTCTCTGTCTCTCTGTCTCTCGCTTCCTCTCTCCCTCTCCCTCTCTCTCTCGCTCTCTCTCTCTCTCTCTGTCTCTCTCTCTCTCTCTCTCTCCGTCTCTCTCTCTCTCTCTCTCTCTCTCTCTGTATCTCTGTATCTCTCTCTCTCTCTGTATCTCTCTATCTGTCTCTCTCTCTGTCTCTCTCTCTGTCTCTCTCTTTCTCTGTCTCTCTTTCTCTCTGCCTCTCTCTCTATCTATCTATCTTTCTCTCTCTCTCTCTCCCTCTCTCTCCCTCTTGCTGTGACAGAACAGATTTGTGACAAGGCCTGACAAACTACCTCCATATATACACACCTTCCTTCCTTCCTCCACCCCTCCCCATTTGCCCGGACAAAGATAAAGTCATAAATTATTCCCCCAAACCCCCAAACCCCTATCCCACATGCACTGGAACATGCTTGGCTAGCAAGCAGCAGCATTTGGGCAGATTTATCAAACTGAATTTTTGTTGTATGGCTCATAGCTTGTCCTTTCTCCCCACCAAACACACAAATATATATACAGTATATTGTATATACAATATATATATCAGTCCATCTCTATCAAAAAACAAACATTCTGTAATGGCATTAAGGTTATGGTCAATATTATCTTATGCAGCCTACTTCATTTGGCTTATCATTCTAAGGAGTTGCTGTCTTCTAACACAATAAACTTCATCCTGACGAAGGAATCCTAATTAATGGCTGACGGTTGGCCAGGAGGCAATATTACATAATTTGCCAGTATTCAGGAGACATTTTGTCCAGATATAATACAAATAAATGTCAACTGTCTGATTTCTTGTCTAGGTTAAACACCAAATGATTCTGGAGAAGGCTGACATTTTGTTCTTTATTTTCCAAAATGATTGAGGTGAAGAACAAAAGAGGTCTGACAGTGACGGTAAACCGAACACTCCTGTTCCTCAATCCAAATGGTCCTTCTCAACGTGATTGGAAAGCAGAGAAACAGATGCTGTGATCACACATTTCCCAGAAGGGGAATATCGGATCAGAATGTCAGCTTTCTGGACGGGACCGTTCATTTGATATTCCATCTGGACAAACGGGTCAGCCTCCTGGACCCTGGCTATGATTGGGTGGGCCACACATTCAGACATGGCCCCTGTTACACTGGAGCTGTAAGCAGCTAGTTCAAATGTGAAGAAGATGACAGCTAGTTCGGGGTTATTTGCTGCCTGCTTCTTTGTGGACTTGCCTGTGTGCGGTCTCTGGTTGTCGTTGCTGCTGAAAGGTCCGGGCCAGTGGTCAGAGAAAAGCATGTGGTCATCAGGATGGGACTCGGAGGAGTGGTGCAGGAGGGGCTGTGCTGCTGGAACAGGGAACACTGGGATCGCTCTTCAGAGAGCTAATTACTGAGCTGACAGAATATCGATAAATATTTGGAGGGGAAAAGAACAAGCGGATCCTGAGGGGTAAACCAACCTAGCTAAGCGTTAGCCTTCTGCACAATTAAACCTCAATACATGGTGTACTTACTGTGGGGTTGTGTTCCATACAGACCTGTACATCTACTCTGGAGAAATAATCAACTGTACAAAGTATACAAGTGCTCCGATGCACTGTAAGACAACCTTTTTATGAACACAAATACTCACATTTATGTTTTTCTGGCAGACAATATACGTCACAATATTTCTCAATGTACTTCTAATATTTGTCTTCAGTCTTTTTTTGTGTGTGTAATTCCTGTGCGTTATGAAAACAGGTCTTCTATACAGGCCAGCATTCAGTAATGTAACAAAAACTGAAAGAGGCCACAATGTTTTACGTCTGCTTTTTTTAATAGTTCACCAAAAACACCTGCTTGTGTCGACCCAGACACAAGACAGTGACTACTACAGGAACTTGTACAGCACTAACAAACACACTGGCACAGATATGTTGTCTTGTCCCTCACAAAAACAGTCTGACTGTTGAAGTGTCCACACCATGAATCACACAACACCAACCATGACTGACAGGATAAAACATTCAAGGACATTTCTCTCTCTTTCAGTTCGTCTGTCTCTTCATTCCCTCTCTCTCTCTCTCCCTCTCTCTCTCTCTCTCTCTCTCTCTTTCTATATGTCTCTCTCTCTCTCCTGCTCTCCCTCTCTCTCCCTGTACTCTTATTATACAGACAAAATACATTTTCAAATATCAGGCATATCCTATATCTGTTAACCAGGTTGTCATCTACACAATGTTGGTGGGATGTTGCTGCAAAGGTCAAAGTTTGACAGGAAGCGATGATTGTAAAAATGCAGGAGGGATGAGGGGTGGAAATGGGACAGTTAACCTTTGCAGTCCAACATATACTGAGGAAGGTTTCTGTGTCCTTCACAGTCCATTCGATCCGAGTCTAAAATAATCCAAGTTTAATAAACGGTGAACACACACCGTGAAGATTTGAGTATAACGGTTCGTTCTTCTGACTGCCCATGTGTCAACACCACCCCTTCTCTCTACCTACAGGTCCAGTTTCCTCGACACACATCAAGCAACAGCACATGCATTTGCATCTTGATTTATCATCAGATCAAAGACCGCGTTCCGACACATTGGTTCCATGTTATTTCCCCTATAAAAGATCCCAGGCTTATAACAAGCTAAAGCACAGAACCATGAGATAGGAGGCCAGTAGGAGCGATGCAAGACTGACTGGGTGTGTTATTGCTGTTCAGATACAGGCTGTACACCTTGAAGAACATTGGCATCATTCATTTGAATCCTGTACCAACATCAGACAGTTACTATACTGGGAGGGGTGAGTTTAGTTCTCCTGCCTCCTACAAGGTAAACAGACCTGAAGCAGCTTCTTGTCAGATACATACCTGGTGAACCAGAGGGTTGTACGTGTCTGTCATTCACCTGCCAAATATTTCCCTCCTCCTCCTCCCTCTTTGCAGTGTTACGGAGCCAGGGGGCATCGTGGAGGCAGGTCACAGCAACATCTGTGGGAGCTCTCTGAGGAAGTGTTGTGTTGTGTTTACACAACAGTTAGGCAGGTTCAAAACACACAGCAGCCTCCCTCTCCATCAGAAAACATGGCGGAGCATCAAGGGCTACCAAGGTGCTGCCGCTCCTCCCAAGCTGCCAGGAACAGGAGAGGAGGAAAGGGGAAAGGTGCTGGACTGCCTGTCGACAGACCTAACATGGAGGCTGTCATTCTGACAGCTTCATCTATAAGTGCTGTGTCATCGTTCCTCGTCAACCCCACCCCCCCAAACAACCCCCACACCCCCCTGCCCCCCCCCCCCAGGATTGGATGAGAAAGTTTGAGCATCACCAAAGTCCACATCAGCCATAAACCTCTGGTCTAACACTAGGCCTTCTACCACTGACACATTAGAACATGGATCCAAAGAAAAACAGGAAATCAAACACAACGGAATACAATCATTCTGTAAATAGGCTGTATCACATAGTTCACCCTGTTTTGTTCATGTTCTGTACACTCCTTTAAAACAGTAAAGAGATCAAGGGGCTCGGTTGTTATGTCATATTTTCTTTGACCATGATGTGGAAAGAGAATTAGAGGATAACCGTGTAAAAATAATATATAATGATAAAGCTGTTCATTTTTAACAGCCCCCCCCCCCCCTCCCCCCAGCTGATGTCATGGAGATCAAAGACTGCATAGAGATTAAGCCAATCAATGGAAAGTGGGTGTTGTGCCTGACCTGGGCAGAGTGAGAGGGTCTCTCATTAAAAGAAAACATCAGGATGAACTCTCCAAGCGGCTGGTTCATTAACAAGTCAGTTATATATCTCTAGTCCGGTGTGTGTGTGTGTGTGTGTGTGTGTGTGTGTGTGTGTCTACCAAAAAACTGTGCTTTCCATCTGGAGATAGGCTGGATAACTTTATACTGCGTGACATAAAATATACAATTCATCCCTGTTTTTGTTTAAGGAAAACATTACCAAATACTGACATAAACTACATGACATATTGTCAAAAAGGTAGCATTCTTTTTCAGCAAGTGGAACCCCCCACCCCCCCCACCCCCCTACCCCCACCCCCCCCCCCCCCCCCACCCCCCTCCCTCCGGGGGATGGGACTCAAAGCTGACTGTAACATCATGAAACACCGCAGCACCAGAAAACAGGAAGCGGTCCAGAAGAGTCAAACAGACTCTCTAGCAGGAGACTCTGACAGAGTCACTACATGTGACACGCTAAGCTAAAACAACATCTACTGACCACAGGGAACAGACCAGACTAGCAGAGATGAAGGTGGGTTCTGTCTCTGTGTGTTTAGGTTAGGCTGGTTAGGACCCTGGTTAGTTTGGACCAGGGGTGGAAACCTGTTGAGAATGTACAGTATAATGTACTGTATAGTGCTGTGTGTGTGTGTGTGTGTGTGTGTGACCAGCATCCTCTCAATCCACAGAATGTCAAGGATGTTTGTCCTTCTCCCTCATCGTTTGTCCCCCTTTCCTCTCTCCCCTCAGTCTGTCCAGGATCCGTCCCCAAACAGCCGTGATTTGTGTCTAGTCCTGGGGACCAGGGAGGAGGGAGGAGGGGGAGTGTTGGGGGAGTACTGGTCTGGTCTGGGATGGAGGGTTTGGAGGAGGGTGTGTGTGTGTGTGCGTGGGGGGGGGGGGGGGGGGGGGGGGGGCTTGGTGC
>CM059332.1:1093169-1145151 GCA_030340685.1 Protosalanx chinensis
CACACACACACACCCACACAGTCAGTGGAGTATAAAGTGCATTCAGCCTAGCCCACATCAGCTTCAAATAGCCTGGACAGTGTGCGTGCACACACATACATTCATATCACAACCAACTGGTTCAAACCAGTCGGAGGTGATAAATGAAGACAAATCAGGTTGTTACAGCCCAACGATATTCCAAAACCTGAGGTACAAAAAAAGGATAGAGCTCAAGTCAACATTCACCCAGTGAAAGCTTCATCATGAAGCTTGAATCTGTGGCCTGAAAAAAAAAAAACATATTTCTAAAACACAGAGAGAGTCGGCCTACGAAAAATTCCCAGTGTTATTTCCCTTCCTGCGTTGATTAAACTGCTGGCACAGCATCAACATCTGCTCTCCAGTGGAAATGTGGGGGTGGGGAGTTCACATTACATGATGTGGGGCGAGAACAAGCCGATGGCTGGGCAGCCAAGTGCTTTTCTACTGGGCGTTAATCATGCACAGGTCATCTGCATCTCGCTTCCATCTTTCATGTACTGTACAACCCAAGGGAACTTAGTGATCTGGGAGACGTGTGCCCTTGAGAGAAGTGTGTGTCATTGATGCCAGTGTGTACATGTGTGTAAGGGTGTGTGGGGTTGTGTGACTGTGTGTGTGTGTGTGGTTTCTGAACTGTTACACACGTGTCCCAGGTGTGTGTATGTGTGAGAGTGTGTGTGTGTGTGTGAGAGAGAGTGTGTGTGTGTGAGAGTGTGTGTGAGTGTGTGTGTGTGTGTGTGTGTGTGTGTCACCCAGGACAGATGGGAGCCCTGATGGAGCCTGGGGCAGCAGACCGCTGCAGGACACATTAGAGCCGCTCCCAGCTTGAGGAGCCAGTGGTCATCAGAAGCAGAGAGAGCTGCCAACACACACACACACACACACCCACACACACACACACACACCCACACACACACACTCACACCCACACACTCACACCCACACACTCACACACAGACACACACACACACACCTCCACACACACACACCTCCACGCACCCACCCACACACACACACCCACACACACACAGTGATACCTCTGGGACAGACTGTGACCTACAGAGCTGGGAGGTGAGGTTCTCGGGTGAGACTGTGGAAGGGGCCTCTAGCTACTTTCAGCCTCCAGAGCCGAAGTGTGGCTACCTTCTCTCCTTCACGGAACACCCCGGAACACCATAGAACCCCCGGAACACCATAGAACACCCTGGAACACCCTGGAATACCCCGGAACACCATAGAACACCCTGGAACACCCTGGAACACCCTGGAACACCATAGAACACCCTGGAACACCATAGAACACCATAGAACACCCTGGAATACCCCAGAACACCATAGAACACCCTGGAACACCCTGGAACACCATAGAACACCCGGAACACCATAGAACACCCGGAACACCATAGAACACCCGGAACACCATAGAACACCCTGGAACACCATAGAACACCCTGGAACACCATAGAACACCCTGGAACACCATAGAACACCCGGAACACCATAGAACACCCTGGAACACCATAGAACACCCGGAACACCATAGAACACCCTGGAACACCATAGAACACCCTGGAACACCATAGAACACCCTGGAACACCATAGAACACCCTGGAACACCATAGAACACCCGGAACACCATAGAACACCCGGAACACCATAGAACACCCGGAACACCATAGAACACCCGGAACACCATAGAACACCCGGAACACCATAGAACACCCGGAACACCATAGAACACCCGGAACACCATAGAACACCCGGAACACCATAGAACACCCGGAACACCATAGAACACCCTGGAACACCATAGAACACCCGGAACACCATAGAACACCCGGAACACCATAGAACACCCGGAACACCATAGAACACCCGGAACACCATAGAACACCCTGGAACACCACGGAACACCACGGAACCCCACAGATTTGTTTCTTTTTCTTTTCTCCACATATCCAAACCCCTTCTCGCTCTCTGTCTTGTTTTGTCTTGACCACAGGGTCATCACACACCCTCAGATAAACATCACATGTCCCTCAGTGAGGGGCGGCCTGCAGCTCGCGTGGAAACCCCCTTGAAATCGCAATCAGGATGTTTGTTGACGATGGTACTCTCTTTGATAACGCCCTCCCCCCCCTCCCTTCACCCCATCCCACCAGCCCCCGCAGGCACACAAGCGCTGATGTTTACAGGAGAGAGAGAGAGAGAGACACAAAGAGACAGACAGAGAGGGAGAGAGAGAGGGAGACAGAGAGAGAGGGAGACAGAGAGGGAGAGAGACACACACACACAAAGAGACAGACAGAGGGGGAGAGAGTGTGAGGGAGACAGAGAGGGAGAGAGAGAGGGAAAGAGAGACAGACAGACAGACTGAGGTAGCGAGACAGACAGACAGACTGAGGTAGAGAGACAGACAGACAGACTGAGGGAGAGAGACAGACAGACAGACTGAGGGAGAGAGACAGACAGACAGACTGAGGGAGACAGACAGACAGACAGACTGAGGGAGACAGACAGACAGACTGAGGGAGACAGACAGACAGACAGACTGAGGGAGACAGACAGACAGACAGACTGAGGGAGAGAGACAGACAGACAGACTGAGGGAGAGAGACAGACAGACTGAGGGAGAGAGACAGACAGACAGACAGACTGAGGGAGAGAGACAGACAGGCTGAGGGAGATAGACAGACAGACTGAGGGAGAGAGACAGACAGGCTGAGGGAGATAGACAGACAGACTGAGGGAGAGAGACAGACAGACTGAGGGAGAGAGACAGACAGACTGAGGGAGAGAGACAGACAGACTGAGGGAGAGAGACAGACAGACTGAGGGAGAGAGACAGACAGACTCACTCTTCCTTTTCTCTTTTCACTTAAAGGTAAAGGAAAGACGTTTGTTTGAGTGCAACAAAAATCATCTGGATGGTATCCCGGTGCTTTCAGGGGATTTAAAATCCATTTGCCTGAAATATAAATAAAACGATTTGTGGTGAAAAGACTCCAGGATTCTAACCCACAAGAACACAGTGTAACATGTTGGTATTCCATATAAAAAGAATAAAAACAAACCAATTAAACTACGGGAGAGAAAGGTATAAACATTGTCATTAGCAAAGTATCTTTACGTCCCTGGGCTCGGTAGATGAAAGGAGTTCAGTTCCTGAGGTTGATGAGGACCAGAACGATCGCTAATAAAACAAGATGAAAGAGACAAATGTTTAATGTCAACCTGATATTTTCTTTCAGCTCGTAATTAAAGAGCTGAGGCAAGACAGATACCAGAGGTCTGGTGGAGTCCAATAAAACCATCCTGTCATATGACACAACATCGTTAAGAAACCATAGAGATGCAGTCTATTAGCAGACATTCCTAATACTAATTACAGTTCACAGTATATCTACAGAACTGCCACGTATATGATTCCATTTTGGTTTGAACACAATTTGTTTTAATATTTAGTCTTAAAGATAATCGAAGGATAACTGCGGTGGTTGATCGAGGCTCCAGCAGAGAATGTGCAGAGGGGATTTTTTTGAAGCCAGTTTGTCTGTCCTGCTGTTTCCTGACTCCAGCTAACATCCAGAACTCTCCCAGGAACACAGCACAGAGTCTCTCTGTGACTGACAATCAGATCATTCAGACTCCAACAGGCATCACAGCAGGACTGACAAGGCTGTGTGTGTGTGTGTGTGAGTGTGAGTGTGTGTGGTGGGGGAAGCTCTCTTTGTAAACCCCCCCCTCACACACACACACACACACACACACACGCACCATCTTATCCTTGTAAACTCGTCCAGAGAACAGTATTTCAACTAGCTGTTGAGGCTTGACTCCACCCCTCCCCTCTGATCTCCAGTCTATCAGGAATTCATCAGCCGACACCTCAGTGTTTGTTTCCTCTGCACATGCTCAGTGTGGAGCTCTATGACCACAGGGAGGGCTTTTCTTTAGCCGTCAAACTGATGATATCTGGATACAGAGAGGGGCTGTTTCACTCTGAGACGGCGGCTGGCTTGAGTGTCAGAACGTTGCTGGAGGTTCTTCAAGGTGTGTAGGCGAGAGTTGCCCAGAAACGGTTTCCTGTCAGCTTGTAACCAGCCTCTGAGTCACCCTGGTACACTCTGATCATGTGACGCCCGGGCGAGCGAGATGTGAACCATCCCCCACCGTAGCCACACCCTCAAGACAACACAACACTAGGATAGGAAAGTTCTATTTTTGTGTTTGCATGTTTAGTTTTTTTTTATCTAACAATTTCCCTTGAAATCTATGCTGCTAAAACCACACATAAGAAATCGTTATTTTTTTTTCATCCTCTGAAATCTTCCTAATCTTTCATATCCATATGAGTAGCTGTTGCAAGGCCAAAGTGATAATATGATCAAGCCTTCGACTGCAGTGACTGGTGTAAGGGCCTAACCTGAGCTGTTTGTCATTTCTGAAATAAAAAGTTTGTAGACCACAAGAAGAGGTCTTCACTGAAGCAACACTAACACAAACCCTCTGGAGACAGACAGTCCAGTCTATAGACCTTGATTTGTGCATACAGCACCTCCAATTCTTCTAGAAGGAAGCCCCCCATTGGCTCCCTGACTAAACTGAGTGACTCACCGATCAATGATCAGCCAGTTAGAAAGCAGGTCCTAAGGAAGTATTTATCTCCAATCGCTCAGCTAACACAATGGTGTGCCAAAAGCTTCGATCGTCAATCAATAGTCGGTCGATAAACGGGCTCCATGATTCCCTCAGTACTTATCAGGGTCAGGGTTTTGTAACTTTACTGTGGCTATCATCGTGTGACATAGTCCATGGCCTTTCCTTTTTAGACATTATTGAAACTAATTCACAAGACGTAATTTTGGGGGGGGTCTTTACACCAAGATGTGAAGTATTTTACAGTTAAGCTTTGATAACAATCGTAAATAAATAATGAAATATATGTGAATAATGTTCTAGCACTGCATCATACCAGCCCAATTGGACACATCCATCTGAAACTGTCTTTGCTAACTCCAGACAGGACACATACAGCACCACATGCTTTACACATGGCTCTGTTCTCTGCCAGTTCCTCCTGTTAACAGGGGCTGTGTCTCTTCCTGAGAACAACATGGAGGGAAGCTGAGGATTCAGTTCAGTCAGAATATTCTGACAGCTCAACAAGCAGCTGTCACACCTGAGCGATAGCAGTGTTGGGCTGACTTTCACCCTCCTCTCTTCTCTGTCTCTGTCTCCCCCCCTCCCTTCTCCCCCTGTCTCCCCCCTCCCTTCCCCCCCTCTCCTTCTGTCTCCCCCCCTCCTTTCTCCCCCTCTCCCTCTGTCTCCCCCCTTCCCTTCTCTCCCTCTGTCGCCCCCCTCCCTTCTCTCCCTCTGTCTCCCCCCTCCCCCTCTGTCGCCCCCCTCCCCCTCTGTCTCCCCCCTCCCCCTCTTTCTCTCCCTCCTTTTTCTCTTGCCTCATTTCATTGCCAGATACGGTGGTGGGAGGTGGGTGGGATGGAGGGAGGTGGGTGGGAGGGAGGGAGGTGGGTGGGAGGGAAAGTGACTGAAGGAGAGCTCGTTTGATGCACATCCAAGGAGAGGAATATTTCACTGCGATGAGCGTGTGCACAGACACCTCCGGCGAATGAAAACAGCAGAACAGATCAATACAGTGATTGGTGCCAGATCCAGGTCACAGGCCACAGACTGACAGCGACAGAGACAAATCCATCAGCCAACATGAAGTCAGACAGATGAACTCAGACGGTCTTTAAGCCGTCACATCTGACACACTTCCTCAGACACGGACCCAACGTCTCCTTGAATTCTCCCTCAATAGTCCTGTAGCTAACACCAGTTATCTCTTCACATGAAAGCCCACTTGTGAAGCGAGACGCCGCCCTGTTTTTCCAGAGCGTCAAAAATAACATCAGAAGTGAAAAGATTATCGAGAACATTTGGAAGAAAAAAAAAAAGATTCCCTTTGATTCGCCTTCTGAGGCTTTGGGTAAGTATTTTCCTTTTAACTGAAAAGCAATCACCAGTTTTCCTCCAGTATGTGAGGAAACATCCCCAGATGCTGCAGCCTTGATGCTCCACCTTGTCTCAACTCTGCCTGGAAAACTGCAGCTGCTGGAGCTTAACAAAGCCATGTCCTCCACCTCCAGCAGGGGGTCAAGGGTCAAGTGATGTTGAGTCCTCTAACAACAAGGGGAAATGACAGAGACAGCGTGTCTTCAGAGACAGCGTGTCTTCAGAGACAGCGTGTCTTCAGAGACAGCGTGTCTTCAGAGACAGCGTGTCTTCAGAGACAGCGTGTCTTCAGAGACAGCGTGGTCTTCAGAGACAGCGTGTCTTCAGAGACAGCGTGTCTTCAGAGACAGCGTGTCTTCAGAGACAGCGTGTCTTCAGAGACTGTGTGTCAGATGTGGGAGCAGATTAAACAGTTTTTTATTTCATCCTTTTGAAGCAGTTGAGTAACAACAAGCTTCCTGTGCGTCTAAAATACACTATCAACTGGGAAAAGGAATCAAATGGTGACTTGTGAAACACGGACAGACACGTGAGAGATCTTGTGAAATAACTAGCAGCAACTGGCTGCGTTCAAGGTTGACACAGAGTTGTCGGCATGCTTGAAAGCACATGCGTGCGAGCGAGAGAGCGAGAGAGGCGAGAGAGAGAGAGCGAGAGAGAGAGAGAGAGAGAGAGAGAGAGAGAGCGAGAGAGCGAGAGAGAGAGAGAGAGGAGGACGAGGAGAGCGAGAGAGAGAGAGAGAGAGAGAGAGAGAGGGAGAGAGAGAGAGAGAGAGAGAGAGAGCGAGAGAGAAGAGAGAGCGAGAGAGAGAGAGAGAGAGAGAGAGAGAGAGAGGGAGAGAGAGAGAGAGAGAGAGAGAGAGAGAGCGGAGAGAGAGAGAGAGCGAGAGAGAGAGAGAGAGCGAGAGAGAGGGAGAGAGAGAGAGAGAGAGAGAGAGCGAGAGAGAGCGAGAGAGAGAGAGAGAGAGAGAGAGAGCGAGGAGAGAGAGAGAGAGAGAGAGAGAGAGAGAGAGAGAGAGAGAGAGAGAGAGAGCGGGCCAGTCTGCTGTTGGTGTTGTTCATTAGAGGAGCTGTCAGAGAGGCTGCTGCTGTTCTGGGAGCATCGAGGCCGACTGAGGCCGACTGAGGCCGACTGAGGCCGACTGAGGCCGACCGAGGCCGACCGAGGCCGACCGAGGCCGACCGAGGCCGACCGAGGCCGACCGAGGCCGACTGAGGCCAAGCTTGTTTCATCGTCCACTCAGCATCAACATCTGAGTTTGACTGAGAGCTCCACACGCACTGGGAGAGGAGAGGAGAGAAGAGAGGAGAAGGGAGAGAGGAGAGGAGGAGAGAGGAGAGGAGAAGGGAGAGAGGAGAGGAGGAGAGAGGAGAGGAGAAGGGAGAGAGGAGAGGAGGAGAGAGGAGAGGAGAAGGGAGAGAGGAGAGGAGGAGAGAGGAGAAGGGAGAGAGGAGAGGAGGAGAGAGGAGAGAAGAGAGGAGAGAGGCAAGCAGAGGAGAGAGGAGAGGAGAAGGGAGAGAGGAGAGGAGAGAGGAGAAGGGAGAGAGGAGAGGAGGAGAGAGGAGAGGAGAAGGGAGAGAGGAGAGGAGGAGAGAGGAGAGAAGAGAGGAGAGAGGCAAGCAGAGGAGAGAGGAGAGGAGAAGGGAGAGAGGAGAGGAGAGAGGAGGAGAGAGGAGAGAGGAGAGAGGAGAGGAGAAGGGAGAGAGTAAAGGAGAGAGGAGAGAAGACAGAGGACTATAGGTCTCATTACTAGATGTGACTGAATGAGCCATTAGTGTCTTCTTATCGGCTCTGTAGCATTCCTTCTCTCTATCCCTCTCTCATTCTCTCTACACTGTATTTCCATGTGGGTTCTCCCCTTGGGAAATTGGAAAAAGCAAAAAACATTAAAATGTCAGGCACAACACACACACACACACACCTACACACCTACACACACACACAGTCAGATATGTCTGACCTTAATACATATGCTGTCTGTCTCCTGGGAGTCCTGTGAAAGGCCAAATGTGTTCAAACAAATCTGGCCTTTCCTGCATACAATGCTAACATGCTCCGCCATGTTCAGCTAACAATGCTCCACATGTAGCGCCTCTCGCTGCTTCACAACCTGACAACCTGGCTTTGCTAAAGCATGCGGAAATGAGCTGTTCTCCCACAGACTGTCAGAGCATACAGTGATAAGTGGCTTCCAGAACACTGCACTACCAACGTAACCAAGGATCTCTACACCACCACACACACACCCCTGCATGCAAGCGCGCGCGCACACACACACACACCAGGTCATGAAGTTGTGTCTGTGTTCTCTCATCTCTAAAGTCTGCAGGGAAGTCGTCTGTACTCTTGACTGCAAGAGGATTAAGCATATCAGTAGGAAGAGGGGGGGGGGGGGGAGGAGAAGATATGAATATAAATGTCTATTTCTTGGTGTGAAGTGTGTCAGCCTCTGCAGTTTGAATCCTCTGCAGCTGTATCTGCATCCAGGCAGACATGAGAAGAGCTCAGCTGACAACAGCATACGATGAATTCTCTGGAGAGAAGCGTGGCATTTCCTCAGAGAACACCAGCATGGGAGCCAATTACACATTCATATACTGATTCTTTAGGGGCAGACAGTATGTGTGTGTATGTGTGTGTGTGTTTTGGCAAAATGATCATGATATGTACTGACTGTTTACCATAGCTTAGAACAAACTGTGAATATCCATATTTTCGCTGTCACTTTATTTTTTTATAGACCATTATTGAGTTGTCTTAATGAAAGTGTTAAGATCAGCATGCATTAGAAGGACCGTGATTTAACAGGGACACCTGCTGCTGTGCTTCATCGCCACAGTACTGAAGAGAACCTGGGAGAGAAAACCAAGAAGATTCTAGAAGATGAGCTACACTGAGACCTGAACAACTGAATATCTGATGAGAATATCCAATGAGCTGGATCACACATACGAGCAGTCAAGTGACTAACACACACACACACACACACACACACACACGATGAAGGCATCAATACGTGCTCCGCACATTCAATGAGAGATGATGGAGCTTAATGTGAGACGTGCACACACACACACACACACACAGAAATACAGACCCGCAATAGATGAAGACAACGAGTTAGAAAGGAGGGAGACAAAGAGAGAGACAGAGAGGGAAGGAGGTGGGGGGGGGAGGGGGGGGGAGAAGGGGAGGCAGAGAGGGAAGGAGGTGGGGGGGGGGGGGGCAGAGAGAGGGCGTCGGCAGACCAACACCAGCGCCCTCTGAAGTGATAAATCGGAGCTCTTTCGGCCGGAGGTGCGAGCGATGTGGCGTGCCCTCACCATCAGAGAAAGGCAGGTGGCGGGAACGCGTTTCAATCACCGTGCCAACACAGCGAGCTGACAGCATCAAAACAGGACGCCTCGCTCAAGGATCGCGGGCTGAACATGGTGAGATACGGGGCATTGGGGGAAAGCCCATAGATCAAGCTTTGTGGAGGCAGACAGAGATAGAGAGAGAGAGAGAGCTGGGAGGGGAGGGTGGAGGAGGAGGAGGTTAAGAGGGATGTGAAAAGCCAAGCTTGCTGTTCTGTCCTACTGAGGCGGGAGAGAGGCATTCAGGCAGGGTGTTTGACGATGAGAGCTTGGAGGACTGACAGCCTTAACACCTCGCGCCGCACACGAACACACGCTCTGGACTCGGGAAGATCCTTCCAGACAATCCCTCCCGCCATCTCTCTTCCTCTCTCATCTCATCATTTTCCTGTCACTCCTCAGGCCCTTTGCCCTCTCCTTCGCCTTCCTTCTGCGTCTCTCTGAGAAACATCTCCCCAGTTCTGCCATCACGCCCCTCCCACCCCCCTGTGGTCTCTGCCACCTCCCCTGTAGCGCAGCTCTGTCTGTTCCCCAGGATATCTTTCCATCAGAGGCACGAAAATAACGACGAGGCCCAGAGAGAGATGGGAAAAGAGAGAAGCATCAGACAATGAGATCGAGGCAGGAAATGAAGAGAGAGGTGCCTGCATGTTCGCTCCATCACATGCTCTGGCTCACATGTTGGCAGATTTTCAGCAGGCAAAGATTTGGGCCCTCCCTCTCTCCCTGTTCTGGGTTTTCCCAAAGGAAGCACACCCAGGTTACAGGATGTAGTTGGGTTGTCAGAGTTACTGATAGGGCTAATGAAACAACTGTCTGTAGATGTCCAGCTCAGAAGAAAACCTTGTCAGGAAAGTTTTTATTGGAGGGGAGGGGGGGGTGTCAAAGAAAGGTGTGAGGAGGACATGTTCGTTCAGGTATACAGGAAGTGTTTGGTGTTGCCAACTGGGAATCAGAAAGCATTTTAGGGGACCTGCATTTTCAACAATCATTCAGTGTCACCCCCGGTGAAACCAGATCTCTGTGTCAAATTGAAGGAGGCAGCCGGTCTGAGGGCATGCTGTTTGGGATCAACAGTGGACAGGCGCTTCCTGGATCCAGGAAATAGAGATGTAAAAGCCCGGAGCTCTCAGGATAACTACCCCACGGCAACAAAAAACAGCAGCATGGACACCGAGTTATCACGTTGCCATGACACCGCTCTCGTCAGAGTCACCATTTAAGTCGCATCATCATGACGCTTTTGTACCTACCGAGAGGGAATTCATGCTTCCTAAACAAATTAGCCCTCTTGAAACTGCTGAGGCTCAAATCCTCTAATTGCATTAGGTTAAAAGACAATTAGGGGTCCGAGTCTGCCTTGTGTAATAACTAATACACATCAAAATGTCTCCCAGCCCTCCTCCCCCCCCCCCCCCTCCCCCTCCTCCCCCTCCATCATACGTTCGGACCATTTAAACCGGCCATCAGTTCCCGGGGGAGACGGAGAGAAATGTCAGGACAAAGCAGACACAGCAGATCTGCCTTTTCTGCCCTTTTTACTTCTCCTTCATTCGCTCCCCCGCTCTCCCGCTTTTCTTTGCCCTCCAGCCCCCCCCTCCTCCTCCTCCTCTCTTTCTCTCACTCTTCCTCCATCGTTCATTCTCCTAAGCTCCATCTGCTTCCATCCTTTATTATACCATCATCTTCATCGTCTGTTGTGAAGGTGGTTCTGCCATCAGGGAGGATCAGGACACAGGAAGTCTCACTCTTCAGCCTTTCAACATTCTCTGGGCTCTCGGACAAGAACGATGCAGGAACCTCTCATTAAAGGAAAAGAGCCCTAGTTAAATCATCATCATAATAACAGAACACCAGCTATGCATCAGTGCCACATTGCTACAAGCAGATCATAGACTGAAAAAATTAAAGTTTATCAGTACAAAACAGATCAGATTTTCACTCGATAGCCTGTAGGAACCCCCCCCCCACCCCCCACCCCCCCCCCCTCCATTATGCTCATCTGTTCCACTGCGCAGGTGGAGAATGAGTGGCTGAAATTGGGACAAACACGTTCTACTGGCAAGTCTAATTGTTTATCTCCAAACCATTACAGTGGGTGTTTGGGCTCTAAGGCAATTCATTACTGAATTACAGCCCGCTGGTGCAGTGTGAATGGGATAGGCCCTGAGGGTAGGGTTCTCATTATCAGGTACATATTGTCCAACACAGGACGAAGGGACGGAGGCTTTTAATAACATTTAGTATTCAGATTAAACGGTTGTAATCTGCCTGAAAGGCTAGAAGCCTATTGGTTTCCTCTGCAGTAGATATTAAGTTGCAATTTAATTCATTCAAATGGCGCAGCAAAGGTTTGCATAGAGTAAAAACAAGGAAGTTAGAGAGGCTGGACAGGATGTGGAGCGGTTTGGTTTGGAAGCAACAGGGATGATCGGTCAGACTGCCTCGAAGCTGTGATCCACAAAGCTAACCCTCTCTGTGGTCGTATCACAGCCCTGGTAGAACACCTCGCTCACGTTGACACCCACAAAGGGAACACGGTCACACGTCTGTGTGTGAGGGAAATAAAGAGAGAGAGAGGGAGAGAGAAAGAGAGGGGGGGAGAGAGAGAGAGGAGGGGGAGGGGGAGAGGGGGAGGGAGAGAGAGAGAGAGAGAGAGAGGGAGGGAGAGAGATAAAGAGAGAGAGAGAGAGAGAGAGGGAGGGAGGGAGAGAGATAAAGAGAGAGAGAGAATGGGGGAGGGTTCAGGGAGTTCAGAAACACACCACATGCTTCCATCCACCTTCCCTCTGGCAAGGTACCGGGCAAAACCGTAATCGCTGCCATGGAGACACAGCGAGCGGACACCTAATGTTTAGGATGAGAGAGAGAAAGAGAGAGAGAGAGAGAGGCAGAGAGAGAGAGAGAGAGAGGCAGAGAGAGAGGCAGAGAGAGAGAGAGAGAGGCAGAGAGAGAGGCAGAGAGAGAGAGAGGCAGAGAGAGAGGCAGAGAGAGAGAGAGAGGCAGAGAGAGAGGCAGAAAAAGAGAGAGGCAGAGAGAGAGGCAGAGAGAGAGAGAGGCAGAGAGAGAGGCAGAGAGAGAGAGAGGCAGAGAGAGAGGCAGAGAGAGAGGCAGAGAGAGAGGCAGAGAGAGAGAGAGAGAGAGGCAGAGAGAGAGAGAGACTTAACCTGTTTGGCCCGTTCTCCGTTTGTGTGCATAAGCTAACTGGAAGAGCAACGGAAAGATAATAAGAGACAACCAATCATCTCTTTAAAGACAGCGTTTACACAGAGGCCAAACCTGTTCATTAGAGGAAGTCACAGTGGACTGAATGTTACACTGCTGTCCCAGGACTCATGATGACCCCTTTCATCCAATCAGACGCTCTATACATCTCTGTGTATAAATAACCTGTTTTTCTTTTAATGAGCCCTGAGTGATCTGCATCCCCTGGGATTGGTGGCTTGTTGACCCTTGCCCAGCGTGTGGTCAAAGCCAGAAGGCTAATTGGAAAAAACAGTCACAGCGGGAGTTGCAGCTAATGACGTAATTCAACAAATCTGCAACTGGAAAGAATAATGTTTAACACTCAGGAGAGTCTTTAAAAGCCCTTCACACCAAACATATCATGACTCATTTTCATGTTGCTTTTCCTGAAACGATCCGTTTGAGATCTCCGACTGGACGAGGCTTTATAACTGGGAAATGAATAAGATCTCTTTATAACGATCTCTTCAGTCACTTCTCCTTGTTCGTGCCTCTGGCATTCTCTGTGTTCCTCCTCTTCCTCTCTAGATCCTTCCTTTACGCCTTCCTCTCCTCAGTGCTGTTGCATTGCCAAGTTCTGCTCAGAATCCTGCCGATGGGACCTAGCTGTGTCCTTGTGTGACCGAGGCCGGTGGGGGGTGGAGGGGGGGGGGGGGGGGGACAGACCCAATCTGTCTCCTGGCGGGGGATGCACTCTTCTACGCTGCAGACACAACACAGTGGGCAGACATTTCTACAAACAGTCCCAAACAATCTCCATGGAGGCCTAAAGGGGAGATTTACCTGAGAGACCCCCTCCTCTCTCAGAATAACAACCCGGCAAACAACCCAAAAATATAGAAAAGGGATGCTAGACTTCCTGCAAATAACAAAACACCAAACCGGTTAAAATACCAACTGGACGAGTCGTACTCCTTCCGTAACCTCCGGTCAAACCCAGCAGAGACACATGCGACCTGAACGATCCTGAAAACCCTCTTAATGTCCTCATAACGTTTTCACAAAGAAGGACTTTCACTTGCTCCTGTCAATGTTTCCTTTAAAGGAGGGAACACACAGGGTTAAGTAGACAGACACGGATGTTTCTGTACAGGAAAGTAGGTCAGGTTTGGGTGATACAAACCAGAGGATCTGGGACACAGCTCTGATTAAGCAGAGAAATCAAACAATCCCAATGAAATATATCAATGCCAGTCCTAAAGACTGTAGAAGACGGCTGAGCGGTTAGGGAGTCGTGTTGGTAATCAGAAGGTTGCTCGTTCGAGTCCTGGCTGTGCCAACATGACGTTGTGTCCTTAGGCAAGGCACTTCACCCTACTTGTCCCTGTACTTGTCCCTGTACTTGCAGTAAGTCGCTCTGGTTAAGAGCGTCTGATAAATGACAAAAACATGTAGAAGACAGAATGTCTCAAAAGCTAAATGGGAGGTTGGCATCGACAGAGATGACAGAGGCAGGTTAACCTCTGGGAGTTCAAATCATCAAGCTACCTTCATCTATCCTCTATAGTTCATCAGCTAGTCAATCAAAGGTCAAAGGGCAAGCGAGGCGTCGTCTGACTAGTGTGTGGTAATGATGTTCCACCCGGGACTGCAGGGATACGTTCAGATTCCTCAGTAGGATTACCATTCAGAAAACTGTCACTATCCCTCCACAAACAGGATGGGCACACGTTCATGATCCTCTCCAGCGTTGACACCTCATCAGAACATGACACATCAACCCTCCATGCACTGGAGCTCTTTCACAGCCTGCAGCGCTGTGGGAACATGATCGCATCAAGCGGAGACGGAGCACTGACACCAATTTTCGAAGTTGCACCTCGTCTTCCTTGCTGTTAATCGTCCATAAACTGTCTGCTCCATCCATCTTCTCTGGATCGTTTGATGAATAACGCTCCTCGAATGACAAATGAACGCGGTTTTCAAGGTAATGGCGATGCTCATGCGATCACCCTCAATTTAAATGGATTTGGTGATTTTTTATCTTCTTTTTGGTTTTACCATGACTCCCCATGAAGGGCAACTATGACTTGTATTTGGGTAGCAGGGTCTATTTTCTCTTCATTTGAAATTGGACAGAAATATAAAAGAAACGAGATCCTTGCCGCCCCCTCAGGCCTGCCCTGATGTGACATGACCCAATGAGGCATGCCATGGCCAGACTGCAAGGCCTCCAGGCTCCAACCGAACAACACACACACTCTCACACACACATACACACACTCACACAACATCTGGCAACTAACTAATAAGTCAGCATCTTACACAGACAGCAAGTATGTTTGTGAATCCCAAATTCACACTGATTTCCTTTAGAAAACAGGAACACACACACTGAATATCCCCTCTTTAACGATGCCATTCTATAAACCAAGCAATGGGCAATTCCTCCCCTTTCCTAAACCCTTCCTGTAGTGAAACCCCCACAGTAGTAAAACGCCATTTCCAGTTGTCCTAATAAATTGCAGGGAAGTTTTGGAAAATGATTTCCTTCCGTCTAACAACAATGGCTGCATCAGCCACGACCATTAGTCAGCTTTTACATGTATCCAGGATTCTGAAATTACAACATTTATCACAAAGGGAAAAAGGTGTCCAAAACCACACTGCCACCCAGGAGAAGATGACTGATCTCAGAAGGCATTTCTGCTGCATGAGGTGAGCAACAATACAAACCTCATTTGATGCAGCGGGTCGACCTAGGAGCTCAACATGCATTAAAGACTGTCATTAGGGATAGATGAGAGCGGCTGCTGTTCTGCGTGCTGTTTGTACCATGAAAAGCTCGTTTCAGATAGCATGGAATAACTAATTGAACGTCAGGTGCCAAAGGTACTACAAACACAGGCCCACTCACTCACCAGCCACTGTGTCGAGCAGTACCTTTAGAACCACATTAAATTATACATCAAGCGTCACGTGAGAAAGCCTGGGAGGCCATCTTTGTTCCTAGCAGAGGGTGACCTTGGGATGGCTTCATCTTACACCTTCTAACATCAAGTTCATGTTTCTTTCAAATGAAATGTTTCTTCCCCTTCTTGCAGAGTAAGTCAAAGACCTCCGTGAGACTGAGACATCATGATCGCCGAAGGTCACTTTGGGCATCACTACAAATTGTCCAAAATGTTTCGAATAAGCACCCAAAATTGATTTATGACCTGCAATTTCTCACAGCAGGTGATTCAGAGAAGAATGATGAATCCCAAAGCCACAGGCCTGCCCATTCTTCAGGTGTGTGTCCAAATGTGATCGTGGGAGGGGGGCGTGCAGGGCTGTGGGAGGGGGGCGTGCAGGGCTGTGGGAGGGGGGCGTGCAGGGCTGTGGGCGGGGGGCGTGCAGGGCTGTGGGAGGGGGGCGTGCAGGGCTGTGGGAGGGGGGCGTGCAGGGCTGTGGGAGGGGGGCGTGCAGGGCTGTGGGAGGGGGGCGTGCAGGGCTGTGGGAGGGGGGCATGCAGGGCTGTGGGAGGGGGGCGTGCAGGGCTGTGGGAGGGGGGCGTGCAGGGCTGTGGGAGGGGGGCGTGCAGGGCTGTGGGAGGGGGGCGTGCAGGGCTGTGGGAGGGGGGCGTGCAGGGCTGTGGGAGGGGGGTGTGCAGGGCTGTGGGAGGGGGGCGTGCAGGGCTGTGGGAGGGGGGCGTGCAGGGCTTTGGGAGGGGGCGTGCAGGGCTGTGGGAGGGGGGCGTGCAGGGCTGTGGGAGGGGGGCGTGCAGGGCTGTGGGAGGGGGGGCGTGTAGGGCTCGCCAAGCCGCAGGGAAGACCCCAAACTCTCTGATGAAAGTGACTGGAGCCAGAACATAACGACCTAGTAGACTGCATGCTCTCTTCACTTATTAATTCCAAACTGAATCATGTCAAATTATTCTAACCATCATAAAAGCTCTTGAAAGCAAAGCACAGAGTGGGCTGCTGCATGCTCAAGAGGAACAGTATCTAAGTGCTTAGTGATGGCTGAGATCCAACCTGATTGGCCGTGGGTGATCTGCCAATAGCACAGCTTCCTGTGATTTTTTTTCCCATGAAAAACAATCAAAATGGCTTCTCTTCTCTCCATTTACCACAGGTGGTGAAGAGTTAAGCTTCTTTGTCTCATGCTCAGGTTTGCTGTCACACTCTCAGACTTCCTGATCCATCCTCATGTCACCGCCCTTTAGCAGTGAAGCACTTCCTCTATTTCTGCTGTGGTTTTATTGTTTTGCTTTTAGGCCAGTGACAGAAGGAGACATGACACCGTGTAGAAGAGTCTCTTCACTGGTCTGCTAAAGAAATCTAGTGTTCTATCTGCAGCCTATAACATCCTAGTGTCAGCCAAGAAAGGAACGTATTATACACTTGGTTGTTTCTACTTCAACTATCTACATGCAGGAAATAACATATGATACTACTGCTACTGCAGCGACGAAGCCACAACACTGAACCACAAACACACACACACACACACACACACACACAAATGGATGTAAGGTCACATGCGGAGAAACAAACAAACAAACAAACACCCAAAGTGTGGAGCTTTTGCAAACCGACAGAACCTAATCAATATGGTAACCCTCCTGACACAGATTAGCTCTGATTCAGCACAGGCCGCTTTCTCCCAACAGATGGGAGCCAATTAGCCACCTGACTCCAGGAAAAACACTTGGGCAGCAGCGTGGAGCTGGGATGCAAATGAAGCGCGCCCAGGACGATGTCTGGAGGGAGGAGAAATTAATGAGGGGAAGAGGTGGAGATGGAGACGGTTTTGGAGATGGAAAGGGGGAAGTGGTGCTGTGCTCTTCTGCATGCAGGTCACAGAAGATAGACAAGACTGGGGAAGTGGGGAGAGGAAGACTTTAGGGGATGTTAAGCAATAAAGTCAACAATAGAAGCTGACCATTCAAACCAGTCCAAAGCTACTTGGCTTTAAAATGCATATTTCTTAATAAATTAAATTATTTTGAAAGCGGTTTTGATATGGAAATGACACATATGTAAAGTACTCAGCACTTGAGCACTTTCTAATTAGTATCTCAGGTGCCACTGGCAAGTTAGTAGTCATTCAATTTCTATTTAGGGATAGGTAGAAATACAATTAGAAGACTGAGATGCAGGCCTATCTATTTCTTTACGTGAAGTAAAGTCAGTTAAGGTCAATTCTTGATCTCTGCATTTTGGATTGGTTGTTCCAAAAGTTGATAAAAACACTGAGCCTCTGCCAATCTAATCCAGGAGAAAACTCTAATCTTTACTGATGCTACAATCACAGCCGTTAGACATCTGATTTCAAATATCTCAGTTCCCTGAAAAGCAAGGGAGAAAAAACCTCTCAAATAATCTGTCAGACAGTATTAAACTCCAGACGACAACTTTAAATCCTTGGATCTGTCAAAAGCAGATCCCCCCCCTCCAACCCTCCAACCCTCCCCCCACCCCCCCCACCCCCCACCCCCCCACCCCCCACCACCTCATCCACAACTCCTCATGCTGTCTAAATTTAGGGACAATGTTTACTTCAGTTTCCCATCCAACTGTCTTCAAAACAGAGCAGCATGGAGTCCATGGAGGCAGCAGACACAGAAGAATGATGCAGTCAGTATCATCACTGAGTTACTGCTAAACCAGGATCGAGTTGGTTAACAAGCATCATGTTACATCCACTTCTGGATTTGGCAAAACCAACAACATATGGGAATAATCTGTATGTGACTTTGCAAGACCAGTGGGAAGTATCAAAGTCCAAAGAAGACCCTTAATATCAGGTTATCCATTCTGTATCAGGGGTGTCCAACCCTGGTCCTTGAGGGCCACTGTCCTGAAGGTTTTAGATGTTCCCCTGCTCCAGCACACCTGATTCTAATGAAGGGTGGTTATCAAGCTCTGTGGAAGTGTGCTGGAGCAGGGAAACATCTAGAACTGTCAGGACAGTGGCCCTCCAGGACTGGAGGTTCAGGGTCCTGCTGTGCTCACCTTTGAACTTGCCTGGGTCCCTTAGGTCAGAGTGTGTGAGAATCAAATCACATCAGAAAGTACCGTCACTCACAGAAGAATGTGACTACAATGATCAGAAAAACCTTCAGACTGGGATTTCAACCTGGGATGGAAATGTTGTCTTTTCTTACTTTTTGCATTGTGTGGTTTTCAAGGCAAGGCTCCTGGATCCAATAAAAAATTCTCATGGCTTGGAAAAATGGCCAACTGGAATTCAACCGCAGAAATGCAGGCTTTGCCATGCTACTCTAACAGAACATCTGGTCTAGTAAACAGACCTTTTGTTTTTACTGTGCTTGTCACATCTGATCATTTCCTCCAGAATATCCTTTTAATTTTGATTTTACCAGAGAGATTGAGGCTACAAATCACGACTAAAGTCACAAAGACAAGCTGAAAATATTTTGAATTATGTCTATAAATACAGCCCATGGGGGAAAAAAAAAAATATATATATATTAGTCCGTACATCAACATACTATATTTCCAATATGATGTCATGCAAATGCTACCTTTACTCTCAAAAGCTGACAAAGAAAGACACCATACTGTCTAATAATAATAATAATACACAGACCATAGTCCTGGTACTGGGTATTGTCATTACTTTACACGCAGTGATGAAGTTAAAAACAGGATACTAATTTGACTATAGAACAAAGAGTGTCATGGGATTAGGATGAACCCGTCATATTCTGAACAAATGTCCCTAAATGATAGTGAATGAAGATGTTAAGTCTTTATTGTCCATTTATCTCCTGAGCAGCTGTGCTCCAGGGGGACATGGGCACTGACAGTAGTTGGCTCTGATCCTGAAGCTCGCAGATCATTTATATGCTCAAATAAAAACTATTTTATTTCAGTCAGAGGCGGTGTTGGTACGCAGGCTACCATTTATCAGCCTGTAACAGTTTCTCACAAAATCTTATATCACCTATTTTAAAAACCCCATAAAAGAAAACCGAGTCTTGTTAGTACCAAACCAGGGCTGTGTTTGGTGCCAGAGTCAACAGAACTATGTATGTACATAAACTTGTGTAGGCAAAATGTAACACATTGCCAATTGTTGTGTATAAATTAAACATCAGTTATTGTAGGCTATTTGAGGTCTATGCATGCTTTAAAATAGGCATTCTGAACGCATCATACAGATTTCCTGTAACATTTACAATGAAGACACAAAGCATGCAACACACACACATGCAACACACACACACACGCAACACACACACATGCTGATCGCAACATTGTCCCACCTTCCTCTGATAGGACTCTACGCACAACCAAAATCCGTGTGAGTAAATTAACTTTGTGCTCTCTCAAATCAGTCCCACAAACATTGTTACAGCGTGTCCGTTCGTAAAAACAAGATCTCACCTGCTGGTATCGCAGAGAAACAGAAGGAGGATCCAGATCCAGTCAGTCTGCGGTCAGACTGTCCTCCTCTGCGCTCCTAGTGTGCTGGTGAAACACTGGATCTGCTCCTGTGTTCAGGCTGGCACAGTCACACACTGGCTTTCTGTTTTCTTCCGATCTAACCAGCAGAATAAAGACCCTCCCACTGAGGCACCCTGGTTACACCTCCCCAGAAGAGGATCCGCCCCCATCTCATCCTGGCACCGTGGCATCAGAGCGCAGCCTTAACGCATCCTGACCCTGATCCTTTGTGATGATCGCGGTTCAGGGACAGAAGCCCCTAGGTGAACACAGGAGGCTGTGTCTGTCACTGCACTGCCTGCTTCAGAATGGTGAACACAGGAGGCTGTGTCTGTCACTGCACTGCCTGCTTCAGAATGGTGAACCCAGGAGGCTGTGTCTGTCACTGCAGTGTCTGCTTCAGAATGGTGAACACAGGAGGCTGTGTCTGTCACTGCAGTGTCTGCTTCAGAATGGTGAACACAGGAGGCTGTGTCTGTCACTGCACTGCCTGCTTCAGAATGGTGAACACAGGAGGCTGTGTCTGTCACTGCACTGCCTGCTTCAGAATGGTGAACACAGGAGGCTGTGTCTGTCACTGCACTGCCTGCTTCAGAATGGTGAACACAGGAGGCTGTGTCTGTCACTGCACTGCCTGCTTCAGAATGGTGAACACAGGAGGCTGTGTCTGTCACTGCACTGCCTGCTTCAGAATGGTGAACCCAGGAGGCTGTGTCTGTCACTGCACTGCCTGCTTCAGAATGGTGAACACAGGAGGCTGTGTCTGTCACTGCAGTGTCTGCTTCAGAATGGTGAACACAGGAGGCTGTGTCTGTCACTGCACTGCCTGCTTCAGAATGGTGAACACAGGAGGCTGTGTCTGTCACTGCATTGCCTGCTTCAGAATGGTGAACCCAGGAGGCTGTGTCTGTCACTGCACTGCCTGCTTCAGAATGGTGAACACAGGAGGCTGTGTCTGTCACTGCACTGCCTGCTTCAGAATGGTGAACCCAGGAGGCTGTGTCTGTCACTGCACTGCCTGCTTCAGAATGGTGAACACAGGAGGCTGTGTCTGTCACTGCACTGCCTGCTTCAGAATGGTGAACACAGGAGGCTGTGTCTGTCACTGCACTGCCTGCTTCAGAATGGTGAACACAGGAGGCTGTGTCTGTCACTGCACTGCCTGCTTCAGAATGGTGAACCCAGGAGGCTGTGTCTGTCACTGCACTGTCTGCTTCAGAATGGTGAACACAGGAGGCTGTGTCTGTCACTGCACTGCCTGCTTCAGAATGGTGAACACAGGAGGCTGTGTCTGTCACTGCACTGCCTGCTTCAGAATGGTGAACACAGGAGGCTGTGTCTGTCACTGCACTGCCTGCTTCAGAATGGTGAACACAGGAGGCTGTGTCTGTCACTGCACTGCCTGCTTCAGAATGGTGAACACAGGAGGCTGTGTCTGTCACTGCACTGCCTGCTTCAGAATGGTGAACCCAGGAGGCTGTGTCTGTCACTGCACTGCCTGCTTCAGAATGGTGAACACAGGAGGCTGTGTCTGTCACTGCACTGCCTGCTTCAGAATGGTGAACACAGGAGGCTGTGTCTGTCACTGCACTGTCTGCTTCAGAATGGTGAACACAGGAGGCTGTGTCTGTCACTGCACTGCCTGCTTCAGAATGGAGGCTGTCACGGTGCTCTGCGTATCAAGTGGGTGGTGCTGTGCTGTGTGGCAAATCAAGTTCAGCCTAACTTCAACATGGGCAGCTAGACCTTTAGAAATACACGGGTATTAATAAGGTAAATTCATCAGTGCTGAATGGATTGGATGGTGTTTTTAAGCAGATTCCAAACTTATGTATATTTAATGCATGGTTTTAGTTACATTAATTTAAATAAACTATTTATGCTATGGCTTGAATTCGTGGAAGTCTATCAGGAATAGAGATGTTGAGAGTTGTTAAATGAAAATTCAATCTTTGATTTAATTTGACTGGAGGCAAACACATCAGGTCTCTGCAGGTCTGGTCCAACGAGAACGTGGAGAAAAAAAAACCCTTCTGGAACTGCAGGGAACGTGTCACACCTACTTCTCACTGAATGACTTCTTGCCGTTGGTTAACATGAGGTGGAAAACTGGATTAATTGTTCATAAAATTGTTTGCCCGTCAGGCCCACCTGGGAAAGGATCCAGCATCGTCGAAGGGTTCACTGATCCCATCTCGGCAACCTAAGCAGTCTTTGATATATTTACTTTAATTATGGAGGATAATGAATTTAAATAGGTATTGCATCCAGAGTTTGGCATGGTAGGATGAACCCAGAGCCTCTGAACGACCGACCCAGCTACAGGGGGGAGTTAGGGAGATCTCATGGAAGATTGGGTTAATGAAAATGAATAGGCCTCTGAAATAGTCATGTTGACTTTGCTACCCAA
Organism: Protosalanx chinensis; assembly: GCA_030340685.1. NCBI lineage: Eukaryota > Metazoa > Chordata > Actinopteri > Osmeriformes > Salangidae > Protosalanx > Protosalanx chinensis. The sequence goes on from CM059332.1 coordinate 1,115,622, forward strand.
ATACGCTCCTTCCACAGGGAAATGCCCAACAGAAGTTGAGTTAAGTAACTTGGTGTGTGTGTGTTGTGTGTGTGTGTGTGTGTGTGTGTGCGTGTGTGTATGTGTGTGTGTGTACGTCCTTTCCCCAAAAAAACAAAGTGATCACCTCTCTAATCCAGTCGGCCATATTTTATTTCTCCCGTCTGATCTTTGACAGAACAAACCCCCACATGAGGACCCCCACATGAGGACCCCCACATGAGGACCCCCACATGAGGACCCCCACAGCCCCTCTGTGTTCCTCTGGAGTGTGTCTCCCATGTCAGTCTGCCCATGTGCAGCCCGGAGCCTCCGGCGCTTCATTAAAGAAGCACATGTACTGGACAGCCAGCTCGTCAGACGTGCCAGTCAACAGCATTGCTGGGACAATTATCTGGACATCAAAGCTTTAATTGGCATTGGAAGGATCTGCTCTTAGTCACTGTGAGGTGAACAAACACACCAACAGGATGCAGCCCAAATCACCTTTATCCTCTGATCAATAACCTTGTCATTGGAACTGACAGCCACTGGAAAAGCTGTTAGAAACTAAAGAACTATTGCGCACACACACACACACATACACACACACACACACACACACTGCCTGCCTGCCTGCCTATACCTGTCTACCTACCTGCTTGTCTACCTGCCTGTCTACCTGCCTACCTACCTACCTGTCTACCTACCAACCTGCCTGCCTGCCTGTCTACCTGCCTGCCTGTCTACCTGCCTGTCTACCTACCTGCCTGCCTGCCTACCTACCTACCTACCTGCCTGTCTACCTGCCTGCCTGTCTACCTGCCTGCCTGTCTACCTGCCTGCCTGTCTACCTGCCTGCCTGTCTACCTACCTGCCTGTCTACCTGCCTGCCTGTCTACCTGCCTGCCTGTCTACCTGCCTGCCTGCCTGTCTACCTACCTGAAGAGGAAGCAGAGATCCAGGAAATGATCTTATCACTGGTACAGAGCAGGTGATGTCATCTTAGCTAACTGAGATAAAAGGAAGCATCAACGTCGACCTTTCGGGGTGAGACCTTCCTACCCTCCTCTTCCTCCCTGTTTCATTCAGAGAATTCCAGAAAGTATTTGGCTTTGCTGGAGGAGGGAAGATATCGATTTGAAACTTCCTCAAGATCAAATTGTTTTGAACGTTCATGTGGTACCCTCATTTTTTTTCTATAAATAGATAGCCCTGTTTTCTCCCTCTTCCTCTCCCTCTTCCTCTTCCTCTCTCTGTGTGTTTTCTCTGGAGCTTCTAATTGCCTGTTGTGGTGCGCTGCATGGATGATGTGTACTGACAAGCCCCATCCTCAGAATGGGATGCTTCACTCCTGGGGTTACACAGGGACACTTCACTGGCTCTACACTTGTTCCAGTCTCCCCCTTCACTTTCTTCCCCCTGTCTCTTCTTACGTTTCTCTGCCTGCCTGCCTGCCTCCATCCCTGCCTGTCTGTTTGCCCGCTTGCCTGCCTCCCTCCCTTCATTTCTGCCTACCAGCCTGCCTGCCAGCCTGCCTGCTTCCCTCCATGCCTGCCTGCCTGTCTGTTTGCTTGCCTGTCAGTCTATCTACAAAGCCAGAGAGAAGAAATCCCAGGGAGAGCGATGAATTAAAATACAGCCGCCATCTCCCGCTAGTTTTGGGACTAAGCAGACATGGAGCCTGACTGGGATAGAGCTCATCCATTAAATTAGCTTAACCAGCAAGGCTCTGCCCCTCTCTCTCTCTCTCTCTCTCTCTCTCTCTCCCTCTCTCTCTCTCTCTCTCTCTCTCCCTCTCCCTCTCTCTCTCTGTCTTCCTCTTTCTGTCTCTCGCTCTAGCTTTCTCTCGCAGAGCTTCCAAAAGATCTGTCACATCTCCCATCTGCTATCTGCCACTTCATATGTGGTGCCTCTCCCCGCCTGGGTGTAGAGTCATCCTGTCCAACGCCCCAGTTCAGTGACACGGGTGATTATGGCGTGCTCCAGTGATGACTGACTCCAGTTGGGCAGGCACAGGAGTCGCTAATTAAAGCCACTGTGCCTTTTAGTGTGAGACCTTGGAGTGGCTCTGGGAGTCCAGTGACGCTGTGGTAACACCAGCAAATCCACTCTGTAGTGTGGTGGATCAGGGCTGGAGGGGGGGGGGGGATGTCATAACTTTGCACACCAACATGCTGACACAAACATACACGAATCCAAATGTTCTCTCTAACTCTGTAACACACACACACACACACACACACTAATAAACAAAGCCAAGAACGATAAGAGATCTGCCAGCTCATCACACCTGATCGCTTTCCTGAGGCTTTGCTTTCTCATCATCCAGTCAGAAGGGTTCATCTTCACCTCCAGGATGTCGTCTGCCAGAAATCACATGACAGAGCCCATCAAAAAGAAAGAATCTGTTGAACCTCCTCAGAACACAAACATACACACACACACACACACACACATACACACACACTCACTCTAATCTCCGTCAGATGTGAAAGAGATAAAGAGTAGAGGTGACCCCTGTTCTCAATGAGGGCTCGGCTCGGATATATAATTGGATCCCTCCTGATGTGGAGATTGGGTTTTGTCCCAGGTTAAAAAGCCCCAGTCTGACCCTGGGGCCCGGGGGGAGGTGGGGGGAGGCGGGGGGAGGTGGGGGGAGGCGGGGGAGGTGGGGGGAGGCGGGGGGAGGTGGGGGGAGGCGGGGGGAGGTGGGGGGAGGCGGGGGGAGGCGGGGGGAGGCGGGGGGAGGCGGGGGGAGGGCTGTGAAACCCCTGTTTTGAGGAAGGTGGAGGGATGAAGTGGGCAGAATGGAGTTCTGCCAGCCTGGCCTGGCACAGTGGGTGCCTGCAGCTGGGGGGAGAGATGATACAGGGGTGAGGGGATGGAGAAGGTTAAGCTGTGGTAGATGGAGGTAGATGAGGGAGGAGTTGAGATCCACTGTAAGAAACTAAGAGTAACGTTCTAATTGATCTGTCTGTCTTCTGTCTGTTTCAAATGAAAGGGAGAATTATATGTGTCATGTGTTTGGGGGAAACCTTCTAATAACCTTCTTCAATTGTATTCGGATCTGTACATTTGGTAAATGACGTCTTTGCTTTTACTCTGTCGTGATATTTGACCCAGAGGGGCCTTGTAAAAGAGCACAGTTTCAGATTGTCTGGTGACAACTTGGCTTGTCATTGGATGCCGGGCTGACAGAGGACATGAAGGATAAATGAATATTTATTTATGATGGTGGGGAGGGGGTGTGCCTGTACCTGCCACAGACAGCACTGTGGCTCCATATTGAGGCGCACATGTCAAGCGAGAGTTTCTTAAAAAGCAGTAAATCCCACTTTCTCTGTCCTGCCCCCTGCTTGTCTGAGCAGGATCTCCCTCTCCAGATACTCCACCGGTGTCTCTCTCTCTGTTGCTTCTTCCGTCGCTCTCATCCCTTTCCCTCTCTCCTCTCCTCTCACCTTTCTCTATTCCAAACGCTCCATCTCTGTCTTGCCTGACTCTAAGGCTCCTCTCTCTCTCTCTCTACCTCTCTCTCCCTCTCTCTCTCTCTACCTCTCTCTCCCTCTCTCTACCTCTCTCTCTCTACCTCTCTCTCTCTACCTCTCTCTCTCTCCTCTCTCATCTCTCTCTCTCCTCTCTACTCTCCTCTCTACTCTCTCTCCTCTCTCCCTCCCTCTCCCTCCTGTCTCTCTCCTCTCTCTCTCTCCCTTTCTCTCTCCCCCTTTCTCTCTCTCTCTCTCTCTCTCTCTCCTCTCTCTCTCTCCAGGCACAGCCCACCTCATTAATTCCCTGTGCTGAGGCTGAGGTGATCAATGGTCTTGGTAATGTGGTTGGCATGGCGTTCCAGTGCTCTGCATGAGTGGAGGATGAGGAAACAAGGTTACATGTCAAACGTAACATACATGCAGTATGTAAAACCAGCCCCCCTCAGCAGATGTAATATCCCATATGCCTGAAATGAGGCCAAGATTGGATTTGGCGAGTCTCTCCCAGAGGACCCCCCCGAGTGCTTCAAGGAATTCAGAAACGCTGACCTCTGAAGTTTGTCTTTAAAAGATCTGTGTAATATTGATGATGTTGCACCCCCCCCCCCCCCCCTCATGTCCCCCAGCCAGTTCCCTCACCCCTGGGTGCTGCTGTGGTTTTCTGCTGCTACAGGAGACTCTGAAGGACTGAAGAGTTTATATACCTCCACTCACGGTACCCGGTTCGAACCCCGGCTGTGGCAATATGACGATGTGTCCTTGGGCAAGGCACTTCACCCTACTTGCCTCAGGGGGGAATGTACTTGCTGTAAGTCATTCTGCATAAGAGCTAAATGGTTCAACATCACTGGTGTTGTCTGGATTCTTTCTCATGTGAATCTTCTATCAACATGAGCATTTAAGGCACTTTGATATCACCTAAAGACGCCACATATCAAAATAAATGATGACTTGAATGAAGATAAAAGCAACTCGGTGGTTGATTGTCTTGAGGTTGTTACATTCGATTCCTTCTGGTAAATTCTACTTCTATGCTCCATTTCTCAGAGGTCATTTCTCAGATGTGATCGATGATGAAACAGAGGACCTGGTTCCAGACGGCAGCAACAGGCAGCATCACCTTCATCTCAACTCTGATTCCAGTTCACCCTCACTCATCCTAGATAACTTCCGGAAGCTGCTGCTCCGGCGGGATATTTCCCATCCAGAAGGGATTATCTCGGTGTGTCTTACTGGAGGAAAGAACGTCTCTATCTCCTGTTAACAGACCTTGATACCTGCTCCTCTCTTTGCTTTACATTCTTGCCAGCAAAAAAAATAAATGAAAAACAGATTAGCTAATTTTACAGACAAAAAGAGAAAATGCATCATTTCTAAAATACTTTTTGACGATACGTTTAAAACATTTGTGATATTTATATATGAAGCGATAATGAAGAGAACATAGTAATCCTAATTTTGCATTTATCAATCTCCACTGCTCAGATTTCTATCTACAGACTGAAGTATTTTACTGTCAAGAGCTCTCTTGTCAGGAGGTGAGTACACACAAACCTGTACACACATACCTGTACACACAAACCTGTACACACAAACCTGTACACACATACCTGTACACACAAACCTGTACACACATACCTGTACACACAAACCTGTACACACATACCTGTACACACAAACCTGTACACACATACCTGTACACACATACCTGTACACACATACCTGTACACACATACCTGTACACACATACCTGTACACACAAACCTGTACACACATACCTGTACACACACAAACCAGTACACACATACCTGTACACACACAAACCTGTACACACATACCTGTACACACACAAACCTGTACACACACAAACCTGTACACACATACCTGTACACACATACCTGTACACACAAACCTGTACACACATACCTGTACACACATACCTGTACACACAAACCTGTACACACAAACCTGTACACACATACCTGTACACACATACCTGTACACACAAACCTGTACACACATACCTGTACACACATACCTGTACACACAAACCTGTACACACATACCTGTACACACATACCTGTACACACAAACCTGTACACACATACCTGTACACACAAACCTGTACACACACAAACCTGTACACACATACCTGTACACACGCAAAGGCAGATAATCATGTCTGGCAACTCACTAATCTATACATATTATTTGCCCAAATTTTCACCTATGCTTTTGTGCAAATATAATCACATATTCTGCACCATCTGGTTGACGTTTCTGGCAATTAGGCTCGTCAGTGGAGCAGCAGAACCCTCAGTTAGCTGGCTTTGTTGTCCACCCAGTAACATGTGTTAGCAATCTCCCCCTTCCTGAGTCTGCTCTCACACACATTCCTTCACACACATTCCTTCTGCTGTGTTAGTTTGGGTCCGCAGCTGATCTTGGGAGGGGAGAAACCCAACAGAACCAGACAGACCAGCTCATGATGGAGTAAGATGATCTGTCCTGAGATCAGACCTACTAACACCCCTCAGCATTTGTTCTTGGGTGGGTTACCTAGCTCAGTGCAGTGTAGCAACCAATGGCTAAATTCATAGCGGAGGAAGAGGGGGAGAGGGCAAGGCTGTGTTAATGTTTCCCTCCGCCCTTAGGCACAATAAATACCTCTACCCTGACACACTTGTAAGGCTATACAGCGTGGTGTAGTATGCTACACTGGCCTGTTTGTAGAGACCTGCAGTAGATCTTCTACTTTAGGTGAGTTAGTAGAAAGAGTCATTCACTGCTGTCTGTTGAGTGGCTACTCCACTTAAGTACTTCTCCAGCTTCTTAAGTTGCTCTGAAACCCAGAGCCTTTGTGTTTTAAGCCAATCTGCTGGGCTGTGGAAGCCTGGAGGTCAAAGAGGGCCACCCCACTTGAACACGGCTCATTTGTCAAACGGGAGACATTAACGCGTGTCGTAAAACCCCTCAGGTATTCTGACAGCAGATAATCGACTGGTCTATCTGTCTGCAGTGGACAGAAAAAAAATAGAATATTGCTGAGCCTGCAGGTACAAAGAACGCACACACATTCACACACACACACACATTCACACGCTAGTGCACATAGGTTGTACACAGCCCCGCCCCGTCCCAGCCTCAACCACACACACACACACCGAATTTAACGGATCACAGTTTTCGATTCAGTGAGCAAGTGCGCAACAGCTTTGTGGCAACTCGTATTTCCTCAAGGGTGCTTTTTCTTGTTGTTGGACATTAGAGTTGGACTACATGACGGTCAAGGGGCCTTAAGACATGATATGTTGCTTCCAAGTTCAGTGAGTCAGGCTCATTGTGTTTTCAGGCCAAGGAGCAGTGACTGTGTGCAGGGGGGTGGGAGGTGGGGGTCTGTCCTCCCTGATATCATGTTGACTGGATAAGTGTGGCTCTCTCCGCAGGATGCATCTGAAGGTGGCTGCCACTTCAGCTAAGCATGTTTTTCTCTAAAAGCATGAATCATTCCACCCAAACACTGGCTGTTCTTGACATTTAAGAGCAGGTCTGGTAAATGTGTGTGTGTATGTATGTGTGTGTGTGGGGGGGGGGGGGGGGAAGCAGCAGGGGGCTACAAACATCCTGGGTCCTAAATCTGACCTTCTGATATGTGGCTGTCGCTGATGTTTGGAAACGGCAAAGAGCAGAACAGAAGGTCTGTCTGCAGTGTTGTGAAGTATGAAGAACCTGAAGCCAAGAGCTCTTCTCTGGGTCATCTCTGAAGGGCACTGTGGTGGCTCTGTCACAGCATGACAGAAATAACAAGAAGGACAAAAATGTATAAAGACAATAACTGTGTTTTCTCAAATGCTCATTTTTACTCATTAAAACAGCTTTTCAGTTTTTTGAACAATGGACTACACAGTGACCAAGGCAGCCAGGTCAGGGAGGGAAAAAACTTTGACTTCTTTAGGCCTTTTTTCCCTCGCCTCTATCCACTGAATACATCTGTAAGTTGAATATAAAATAGTTTGAAGCGCTGTACTTTTCTGCACATGTTTCTCTTTCCTTAACGGTATGTGAGTTGTCTGTCAGCACAATAACTAATTCCCAGCAGTAACTCAGCCTGAAGGAGAGGAGAGTCGACGCTACCAGTAATGTTCGGAGGGGTCTCGTCTGTCTCCTTGTCATGTCAAGAACTCCTCTAGGTTTTGATATGCAGATGTGGGACTCTGACAGGCACTCTAAATCAGAGCAGAAGTGTACTGAATACGACCATCCACAAGGATGAATGTTCCATCCTGACACTATTGTCATCTCAAAGTATAGCCACTTGATGAGGTGCATCTGAAGCACTTGAACCGTGGGACGCTCACTCTGCCTCGTCCGAGGGACAGACTCCACAGCTCCACAGAATCACTCGAAATATTTAAGGAGCCGGGACGGAACTCTCTTAACCTCTTAAGTTCTCTAAGCACGCTGCACACCCCTCCCATACACTGACAATGACCCCTAATATAATACAGACCGCAGACAAAAGCACAGCACTGTTTTTTTAGTCAGCCACACAAAACGAAACAGACAGCAGACAGATAGAGGACAGGATCTTTTGTAAAGTTGTGCTCTGCAAGGTTTCTACTTGTACTAAGCGAGTGCTTCAGTGAAGTGTGGTGAGAGGGTTAGTCTTTGCTCATTCCCACTGTATAATCCTGTGTGCCAGGCTCACTGTATACTGCTTTCAATACCACAGGGAACTTTAGACGCCCACTCACACACACACAAAGGCAGGCAGGCACACATGCACTACACTCTTTACAGCAATTCCCACGTGAACCCATCATATTTAACCCTTTCAAATTCAACCATAATGCAACTGTGAATGAAGATGGGAGATGTAGAGGGGAAAAGCGAGGATGGGATTGGAGGTTGTCTGCCTACAGCCCAGTTCCCCAACCTGAGGGGAAATCATGTGTTGGACTAAAGCGTCAAAACAATCGACAGCCACTTCAGCCCCTCTCCGTGCGTTCTAAAGAAAGCTGCTCTCTTCCCATTACCCTGAAATCCTTTAAATGGTTGTTAAGAAGACAACGCTTTCATCTGTGACTCGGCTTCAAACAAAGCGGCAAAAAGACGTCTCGTCTTTGAAGACTGTACATTGTGCACGGAATGCCTCCCCGTGTCTCACTGGAAAAGCTTTGGCAGGAGGGGAGGCATCTGAGAGACGCAAGACGAAACGAACAGTTGGTCTACTGCAAATTGGAATCTCTTCGGTTCAACACACACGGTTTCTCCCCTCCCCCCCCCCCCCCCCCCCCCCCCCCCCCCCCCCCCCCCCCCCCCCCCCCCCCCCCCCCCCCCCCCCCCCACCCCCCCCCCCCCCCCCCCCCCCCCCCCCCCCCCCCCCCCCCCACACACACACACACAGAAACACTGACTCTCTGTCAGTGAGTGACACAAACACACGTTATCCTGGTCAATTCAGCAACCTCGCAGCCAAGAGAGCCATTACTGTTACACATGCGATTATATTCACTTAGAGCAGTGAGGCCATCAGAAATGGTTTGATTACCCTTTCAGAGGCTTGTTGAACATTGTGCAGAGCTTCGTTCCCCTGAGGGATTCTCTGACACGTTTATGAGGAGATGAGCATGTGAAAATATCACAGTTAATCAACCGCTGTACATACAGAGAGCGCTCCAGAGCTTGTAGTCTTGATGTTCTGCATACTTCTCTTGCCCTAAGGGTAACAAAATGATTCGCCTTCGATAAACCCTTAATGCAGAAGTCATTTATTGCATTTTAAACCATCCCCCCCCCAAAATAATTTCTCGACAACACAGCTTTCATCACCAACTTCACCATGAAGCATGTGCCCTCACATCTCAGGGATCACGAAGCTCTGTGGATTCTTGCAGGCCAGACCAGGGTCTGCTCTGTGCTATGGAGGGCAGAGCACACTCATGGGTGGGGCATGGGTTTGTGTGCTGTTAACCTTGAATGCTAGTGGCACAAGCCTAAAGTCTTTAGACGCGAATGCAGTTATTGTAGGCAAATGGCCATAACTTATTTTTTTTTCCTCCATGAAAACATTTACTTTGCCTCAATGTACACAAATCCTAGTCAGGGCAGTGGAGGTAAACACTGTGAAAGGTGTTCTGTATACTTTCTAAAAGGGAAGGCGTGTACTCTGCCAGTCAATGTGCTTGGAAACATCTTCATCTGCTGTTCATGCTCAGTACTGCAGCTGTCAACAACACTATTATTCACGAGGTCCTCCAGTAACGACAGACAATCATTGTATTCAAGTGTTTAATATAAGAATGTACAGGTTTAAATAGTGAGCATCGTGAGTTGATTTGTAAAAGTCATGAAATAAATAAATAGTGATTTCCATTTACTGTGAATGTGCTCGTGTACAACATTATCATCATCATCATCATCATCATCATCTTGTGTCTTTTCTGTGAGTTCCTAAAAACAACAGAATTTAACAACATTAGGATCAGCATCAAGCAAGAACTGCCAATTACATTGACTCAGTTTTGATACTGACTTAAAGTTGTACTTTAAGAACAAATAATGTTAAAGTGAAGTATATTGTTCAGGTCAGAACAGTCGTCACCTTGACTGTCAACTGATTTGGTCTTTCAGCATCGATCAAATTTAGCAAAGATATTCCAACACTGACAGAAAGCCAACTATGACAAATCTTACCTTATCTTGTGACTGTGCTTTAAAGTGAGGTGACTTAAAATGTTCTGGATCCATCACAACTTCCAATTTCTCTCTGCGAAGGAGAAATATGGCCTTTCAAAAACAATTGCAAATTAAAATGCTTCAAATCGTAAAATTATAAAAAAATAAAAATAATAATCACACACTTCGGTAGGGGTGGTAAGGACTTACATGTTCGCCATTTTGGTCCTAGGTAGCGTGGGTCAACACTCCTCCATCTGTTCTGCAGTGGGACATCTTGGTTCTCATTGTTCCCTCGCATGCTGGTTCTGTGGTGACGGGGCCCCTCCCAGGGAGCATGCAGGTGCTGGTGAGCCTGGCAGGAGCACCGCTTGTCCTGGACTTTAGCATGCAGACCCACAGGGCTTCCCTGAACTTGTGTCCTTGTAGATAGAGGCCTGCGGGGCTCAGGGACTCTCACTGGGTCCTCGAGTCCTTTGGGTTTGTGTCTGATCCGACACGAGCTGTTCTCTGAAGACTCACCCTCGGTGTGATGTTCCTTGTGGACAGCGGAGATGTTCGGACTTCCTGTCGACCTCTTCCTGGGTTGGCACCTGCAGGAGGCCAACGCTTCATCCCACAACGAGACGGGGACCTCCTTACTCTTGATCCGTGGAGCTTCTGGTACAGACGCGAGCGCTTTGCGTTTGGTCAAACATCTGGCACAGAAGCGTTCCAGTTTACAGTTAGATGGGACAAAGGGTTTTCTGTTGCGGTTTCGGTCGGTGCAGCACTCGTTATCGGAGACGCTTCTTCTGTCCATCTTGGCTGCGTGTCCAAACTCCCTTCCCTTAGACCCGAGCACCCTGAGGTGATCTTGAGGCTGGGGTTTGACAACTCCCCTCTTTCTGGACAGATCTGCAGGATAGCCACTGATGGTTCTGTGCTGTTCATGAACTCTAGGGGGAAACTTGCTGTAGTAGTAGATGTTCTCAGACTCTGCTAACCAGCTAGGGGAGTGGAGATACGCAGGCAACGACTCGAAAGAAGTCTCATGCTGGTCCAGTTCATTCATCTCTTGTGTCAGCTGGTTCATTTCTGGAGGCGTGGGGAGGACATTGACCACAGGTGGACTGTGACTCACAGGTACTCCCACTGTGGGGATGGCCTCCCTCACAGAGACCTCCTCCACCACAGAGACATCGTCCTCCACAGGGACCTCCTCCACCACAGGGACCCCAGCAATGGGAGCAGTCTCTTCAACAGAGACCAACTGCGCAACAGGGACCTCCATCATAGGGCCCATCTCAGTCATCTGGATAACCTCCTCCACAGAAACCTCCTCTCCCACACTGACCTCATCTGCCATGGGGCACGTCACCGTCGGGTTCAGAGGGTGCTCTTGGGTCTGAATCAGGCCATGCTGGGAGGTCCACTCACATGAGGGTGCCACTGATTCTACTGACCACACCGAAGACTCCATCCTCCTCAGCTTGTCCAGGTCCTGCATGTCAAAGGGCAGCTGAAGGACTTTCCTCTGCTCCGCAACACTCCCCGTGACCACAGCATCACTGTGCACCAGCATTTCATAGGAGACATCAGCAGCTTCACAAGGAGATGCCTGTTGAGGAAGAAGAGGAAAAGGCAGCATGGTTGAAGACTGTATTATGAATCATGAATTAACAGCTTATATTCCATTTTATCATTCCACCCATGTACAATCTATCGTGAAACAACAACTCACAGCTTTTAGACCCTTTATGATGTGAGGGCCACAGTCCTCCAAGCCAGTACTGCCATCACAGGTCACTGCACCTGCCTGCGGGATGTTAGGGAAGGTTTGCAGGTTCTGTTCCTTCTGGGTGTCCAGACCTCTTCTCAGGGTGGAGCTACCCTGCAGAGTCCTGTCGGACACATGGCGAGCCAGCTCTGTTGTCTGGTGAGAGTGCAGGATCTTCAGCCCCCTGGGGGAGCTGCAGCACTCGATCCTCACCTCATCGGTCTGGAGCATGAAGCTGCTCTTCGGCACGACTCTGGGCACAGACGATACCCTTCCTGTGGCTTTGCCAGCCAGGGACTTATCCTCTGTCCGAGTCGAGGCTGTGGAGATGAACTTTGATCGTGGGGTTCTGATGGTGTTACTCAAGATCCTCTTAGAAGATCCATCTCCACTGGGGAGAGGTGGGTCAGGGAGGTGGGAGGCTGCCACAGGGTCTGTCTGAACCTCAGAGGTGACCATCTCCTTAGTGGCACTGTTGTTCTGGTAGTGCACCCTGCGAGAATGGAAGGCCATGGTCTGGCAGTAGCGGGAAGTGAGGGGCCGGTAGTCTGTCAGGTGTTGGCGACAGTAAGGCAGGATGAAGCTTGGCGGCTCTGGGCAGGGCCTCAGCTGGAAGGGAGGCATCACCACCCCATAACCTAACCAAGGAGATCTGATCAGGGTTTACAGTTGGCAACAGAAATCTGAACCGCAATTAGCATAAAAAAAAAACAGATACTTGCATGACTAAACCAGTCAGAGTGTTATAGAAAACTGACTGTTAATGGTTTTCCAAGATGTAAACAATGACATATCCTTACCCATTCCAGGGGGTCCACCGTAGGGGTCGAAGGGCATTGGCATAGGCATGGGCCACTGAAGTGGCAAGTATGGCTGGGGGGGCTGCATGTAGAATAAAGGTCGACCGTAGTGCAGTCTGAGATGGTGGGGGGGGTGCGGGTGGCTGCGTTGGCGCTCCTCAGGACGTTGAGGTCTGTATCCCCCCTCGGGAGGTTCCTGTGACTGTTGAGCTTCGTGGGTTCGGGTCGGGCCATGAGGGTCCGATCCAAATCCACCATGTGCTTTCGATGGTTTTGCTTCCATATCTGTAGACAGACAGAAACAAACATGGTGAGCCAAGATAGTTATGGGTTTTCTTTTCTCTTCCTTCAAAATTACTAAAATGCTTCTTGGTCATTTTACAAACAATTAATAATCTGGTGTGGTAGAATTAAAGGAACACAAAAATGTTTACACACATGCATGTACTCTAGTACTACCAACAAACCAATGTGACTGTCTTTGTAAGACTTAAATAGGAACGTGAAGTTGGGTTCGAAAACTTGATTGGCTGGTTATCAATCAGCTCCTAATCCTCAACACTACACACCTGGCTTGATCTGAGGACATTCTGAGTAAACTATCCAATACAGACTCCTACTTGTTTAAAATGGTTGACAGGACTGCAACCATAAAGCTTGCTGCAGATGAATCCATAGAGATCAGTGTTTTGGAAACGAACATAGGACAGGGATTCGGAGTTGAAGGAACACTATAAGATTTATCAGTGGTAAATTGATTTGTGGTGAACAGCATTTGAACTCAACATACATACATTGCTCCAGTTTTATACCACTGGCAAATGGTGAGAATCCATCCAATACAGCTAAGGTGTGATCGACTATACTGACATTTTAGGCTAAGCTACGTATCTACAAATCCAGTTGGGATGTTTGTGACTCCCAAATATGTTACACTAATTAAGGTATTTTAATATGATCTAAAATGTAATAAAATGTGTTATGTTTCAACAGTGTACAAGAGGTCAGTTGGGCAGCTCATCTGTTTTATTCAGGAGTTCATTTTCTCTGCAAACAAGGAATACTTTGACAGTTAGCATCTCTTTATTTAATAGCTTTTTTTTTGCTGAATTTACAAATTAATCATAACAAAACCACAAACAAGGTATAAAGAGTCACATTTAAGTCATATACAAACATCGTCTACCAACTTTTTAAACTTTTATCTAAGTACTTCTACTCAAATTGTCAGGAGAGCAATTTGGGGTGACAAAGGCACCAAGTTGGTGTAGCATGGAGACTTAAATTGCACTGCTTTCCTCACACTTTGGCTGAACAATCTGTCTACACCACCACTGTCACCACACCTTTGATGGGAGTTGGAGATACGATTATGAAACCATTTACTTCATGGAGTTACAGTAGACCTGTATGAGGAACCTGAATTATGTCTTCATAGTTAATACCAACAAAAAAAAAATAATAAAAAATAAACAAGGCCTCCTTCTTAGCTACAAAGTTTGCATTTCACTTTACTTTTCTCTGTCCTTTAAATCAACGTCTTCCATCTCTTCTATTGGGGAATCCTGGAGGAAACACAACATTAGGAATGACGTTGTAAATCTGTTAACAGGATTGTGCAATAGTGAAGCAACATGGAAACGTTACCTTTTGACCCTGTGACACTGAGGTGGCTCCTCCCCTTTGTCTTCCCGTGACCCATGGTAGACAGGGTGTGGCATATAGGTAGGCTTCCTCTGCCTCAGTCTATCTGAAGACAGACTTGGACCATTACCAAATATTCCATGCAAACATCCCCACAATAATTAGCAACAGACCGATATGGTCACATGTTTTCGAGTGGTAGCCAATACCATGTCTTTGTGGTAAAGATGACATTTTCCTTTTAGGCTGAGCGTCTTGCAACTCCCACAGGTTCTGATCAAGGGCGTCACCTAAAGGAGAAATCAAATTAATTTATGAATCAAATTCATAGATGTAATCTCATTTCATTTAATCAAAAAGTCCTAGAACACATGTAAATGTCACCAACACACAATATCTCTGGCAATAACAACAGACTGCAAGGCCTTTAGATCAGGGATGTCCTATCCTAGTCTTTGAGAGCCGCTGTCCTGAAGGTTTTAGGTGTTTCCCTGCTCCAGCACACCTGATTCTAATGAATGATTCAAGCTCTGTGGAAGCCACACAATGACCCGTTCATAAGAATCTGGTGTCCTGGAGCAAAGAAACATCCAAAACCTTCAGGACAGCAGACCAGGATTGGACACCCTTGCTTTAGATTATGTTTATTTTTTACCCTGATAGGTTCTGTGCCTCAGGTCTTCTGGATCTTGTCCACTTGACTCTGGGCCCACGAATGAGTCTAGTTCTTCCTGCTTGTTTACTATACCAGGCAGGTCTTCATCATGGCATCTCACATCTTTGGATGCATGTCGAACAGACAAAGAATGGGACTTATTTAAAGTTTTTTTTATCACATGCCTTGCCAAGTGCTCGGTGCATCTTCCAAACGTGTGCCCTTCATCAGAATCTCCTTCCTCGTCTTCCTCATAAGGCTGAGGGCAGTGAGCTTTGCTCCTCATCATCCGTTTGGACAGACTCATGCCACAGCAGGCACACAACAGCCTCTTTGGCCACACGACCTCATTGGAGGTCGACGGTAAATCCACAACGGCATCAGCAAAGCTTTTGTGTGAGTACTTGTGTTTGGGGTACAGATCCAAGTCATCCAGGTCGGTGGAGAACATTTCATCTCTGGAGGACAGCTCATCCACGGAGGGGCTGAGGATGCTCATGCGCTCGTGGGTGGAGTGTGGGGGCCAGTAGCCTGGATAGTAAGAGTGAGCAGGCGACGACGTGTCTGTGGATGGGAGCAAAGCATGGGACTTGGCGCAGAGCAAAGGGCTTTCTCTCTGGAGAGCTTCAGCTGTTAAAACCTTCTCGAAGGGCAGCTTGAGGATTTTACTGACCAAATCGGTATCCATGCTAGTAAGGTCCCTCCCGTCTGTAGATTGTTGGTGGTAATCGATCTTTGAGATGTGGTCCTCGTGTTGTAATGCTTCCCAGTCAGATATGCGAGTGCTCGACAAGGAGGGGGAAACGATTAAGTCGTGGCTGGGCTTCTGGGGTGCTTTAGCCTTACTGGTAGAATCTGGGCTGGCCCTGCTGATCTCACACTGGCTGTCTGTGTCTTGAAGTCGGGGAGGGCAGTGGCCCTCAGGCTGCTCCTCTTCTTGGTGCTGAGGTTTGTCTGTGTCTTCGTGAACGGATGAGCTTCCCAGGGGTAACTCTTCATCGGAGTTATGAGGCCAGCACTTTGGATGATCCAAATCCTCCATGAGGCTCTGGTCTGACCTGTCATTGTACACTGATGTGGCAGTGTCACTGAACCCCATGGCTGGAGATGACTGGCTGTCCTTCAGAGAAGCACACACAGAAAAGCTCCCTGCAGCAGCAGCAGCAGCCTCCACCTCCTCATCATGCTGCTGCTGCTTCTTGTGACCTGGAGAAAACATGCCGGAGGTTTGGGAGGCCACACCCGAATCAAGCTCTTTATCCATCTCACTGGCACGGAGTTTCTCCAGAGATTCTATGATCTTGTTGAGGGCAGCGCTTGGGTCAGTCTGAACTTCTGAGCAGGTCATTTCTCTGCGGAAATATGGCTGCTGCTGTTGCTGAAAGTGGTGGTGGTGTTGATGGTGGCGAAACCTAACATCCTGCCCAACATTTGGATACATGTGAGGTTCAAACAAGCGTCTGTAGTCGACTGGATGCACTGGGGCAGGTGGTGCAACACACCCAGGAAAAGGCATGTATGGGTACGGGGGCATGAATGGGCGTGCGTAGGGATACCCTGGGACAAAGAAAATGGATGACGAGTCGAAAATAATTAGGTTAGTTGGATCAAGACAATCATTTACATTTAGCAGCAATAATAAAATGGCTGTACAAATAATGTATTTAAATACAAAAGTATTGAGTGAAACTAAATGTACCTGGAGGCAGACCATAGTATGGATTGTTCAAATGCCAGTGGTGGTAAGGTTGATGGTGGTAAGGCTGCTGGTGGTAAGGCTGCTGGTGGTAATGTTGATTAGGTGGCTGGACATAGAAGAAGGGTCTGGTGTAATTACCACGCTGGTTTGATTGTCCACTGCCTGATGGTTGTTCATCTGCAAGAAATACAATGTGTTTAACGACTGGGTTCACTGAGCAATTTACAAGTCAAACGATCACAGTGAAGAGAACAGTTGTATTTACCATCCATTTCCACACGTGCGTCTAGCTTTTCATGGGCATCTGCGAAGAGAGATTTAAACCTTCTACAGCAGTAAAAGAGGATGTGTTTTCTAAGGATAAAACCTTTAACCACAACACTGCAGTCAGAAAACAGCCATGCGCGTCTTTCTCTTAATTGCTTCACCTGTGTTTAAATTGGTCTAGTTTTGTAGGAGGCAGCATTACCCAGAATCACAGCAATAAATTAAATTACATTAATCTAAAAAGCAGGGACCCAATGGCAATGTTTCAAACCTGTGTCAAAGTTAATTATACTTTTTTAAATCTCAGAATATTGGGACAATCGTGTGTTGTTCTCTTGATCTCCAACAGAGGGCAACATTTCTATCAGATCAAAGGACTCACCCCATGCTGTGCGCATGCGCAGTATCCTCAGATCCTCAGCAGGTCTCGCGCTGCTTGGTTGTGTCAATTCGACCAACGGCAAGAAGACAGACGACTAATGGGAATGTGGATTATTATTTAATTGGAATAATAATATTATTATTAATAACAGGGAATATGTGTATGTGAGATGATAAGATATGATTAATAACGCTCTCTTGGCTGCTTGCGCTTTACTTAGCATCGAAACTATCCGACATTACCGTAGTAGCTGGACGGCTATCTAGCTAGCTGATGCTAAACTGTAACAAAGTCGAACAACCAACTGATAAATATCCTCTGTAGACCATCATGGATACACATCATGTGTTATTAAGGAATTAATGTCAGCATTATTCGCCATTTAAATTGATTATTTAAGTTTGAACAGCGACGTAGGTGTGTGGGTGAAACGTTAGCGCGAGGCTAGGCTAACTCCTTGACCGTTACCATAGAGACACTGTCACGAGAGACTAGTTAGCTTAGCTTAGCTGCTTCTTAGATAAGTAGAAGGAGGACAGAACAAGTCGAACTGGTGGATGAACCCCAAAGAAGAGTGGTGAGTATCCTGTACAGGAGGTTAGATAGTTATGTGATGACGGCTGGATGGTTTAGGTGTGTTTGTTTTGGGAAGCCATGCAGCCCTGTGATCAGGATGGTTGACCTCAAACTCAGGTTGATTAATCTCAGAAAGTTTGTTGACCACTTGATTAACATGCTAAACAGCCTGTAGCCAACCAGGTTTATTGTTTATTTTTCATGAGCTGGCCAGCTTTGTAACGTTAGTCAGCTCTGGCACACAGCTACTGTAGCTAACTGTAAATGTGGCCTTGTAGTAAGGATGTGTCATGTAATGGAGATGGAAAAACCAGCTACCACACTCACACCTTTTAGGAGGACCTGTCACCTTTCATGCTGTAAGGCATTGAGGTGCGCATTGAATAATCACAAGTTGGTCGTATTTGTAGAAACTGTAGAAATCCTTGTGTTGTGCCACATGTTATTGTCTGGCTGTGACAGAGCATGCAGCATGCTGCAGTTCAGCCAGGTTAGAGAGGACAGCTAGCTGGGAGGAACACAGTCATCCTCTAACAGTGTGTGGATGCTGTCTGTCGTGTCAAATGAGCTCTCATGGGACACCCTGCTAGTGATGCACAGGCAGATGAAATACCAGCTTTTATAAACGAATCAAAGAAAAATAGGGGACAGGGGTCCTTAACGTTTGTCATAATTGGCTGCCTCAGGGTGCGCCATAAATCCTCCCCAGTGTAGCATGTATTGTGAAAGCACAGTCAGTTGCTGCAATGGATGGGCAGATGACTAAAGTACCTTAATATGTCTGTGCCATGGCAGTCTGCCAGGGAGACTGAACTCATTTACAGCGGGAGAGCAGTGGGAGAGCTGCCACCGGAGAGAAAGCCTTTTCATGTCAATGAATCAAACAACGTTTTTCACTGGTCTTTGTGTCTGGTGACACCAGACTAATGAATTAGAGGATGTTTAGTGTTTTGTGCCTCAGTATCCGTCCTCTAGGCTGGCTGGCTCTGATCAAGTGATGGTGGGAGGGAGAGATGGGGGCTGGGCTGGGCTGGGGGAGCAGGTGACCTGCCGGGGGAAACCAGATTGTTGACGGTGCACTTTTCTCATGCGGAAGGGATTCAGGCTGTGTGCTGATCTGACAGAGATGGAGGGAGGGAGGGAGAGAAAGGGAGTGAGAGAGATGGAGACAGTCCCTTTTTGCAGTGTGCGTCAGTAGTCACACAGTGTGTGTGTGTGTGTATGGCGTGACTCATCTGATGTGTGTGTGTGTTGTGTTCCGTTTCAGGCGAGCACTGATGTAGCAGCCTCACCAGAGTTTGGTCTGCCCCTTCCCCACCCCCTCCCTCCCTCCCCACCACCTCCACACCCAGCCCCCTCCTCGGAGCCTGGCCAGCGTTCATCTGGGTGGGTACACACGGAACAGGGGACACGCCCTCGACACCTCGCTGCTGCAAGGAACTGACCTGAGACCCTGGACCGCCCAGGAAGTGTGAGCTGTGCCCAGGCAGTGTGAGCTGTGCCCAACTGTCCTTCAGCCTCCCCTCCTGGTCCTCCACCTGTCCTCTCTCACCTGGCGCAGGAGGGAAAGGAGGCCTCCATTTATCTCTGCAGTCGTTCTTGTTTTTCTTGTCATATTCAATTCAACTCCCCCCCCCTCGGAAACCTTCCACACACCCCAGCCAGCATCGGTGGTGCAGGCTTTAGGAGGATCCCATCGAGCTCCTCAAATCTACCCAGGCTTCCCCTGCCCCCCCCTCCCACTTTTCTCTGACGGTTTTGAAGTCCGGTTCCACCGGCAGCACGACTCTCAAACCTGGGGCGGGATTCATGGGATGTAACCATGTCGGATATGAGTGAGCGCAGGCCGGTCAACACGGACTACGCTGTCTCCCTGCTGGAGCAGCTCAAGTTCTTCTATGAACAGAATCTACTGACTGATGTGGTGCTGCTGGTAGGGGACGCAGAGTTCCCCTGTCACAAGATGGTCCTGGCCACATGTAGCTCCTATTTCAGGTGAGAGCACTGGAGCATTACCACACCACTACAGCAGGCAGCCTTAACCTAGGGCCTTGGGATCTGTGGGTGTCTCTCTGTGTGTGTGTGTGTGTGTGTGTGTGTGTTTGCATGTCTGTGTTTGTATGTGTGTTTGTTTGCATGTATGTATATGTGTGTTTGTGTGCACATGTGCCTGTTGGTGTAGTTTCAACAGAGTTGGTGAACCCTACATAACTGTTTAGAATGTTTTGACACTAGCTGCACCTTCTGTACTTGTTAGGTTTTTGTTATATAACGAGGGGAGTTTTTAAGATGCGTAATACTATCAAGACTTGTATGATTATTGTACCTTCCATTATTATTAGGCCTGTATCTATCAAGTCAGTATTTGTGGGTAAAGGACATCTAGCTGTTACATATGAGGATGTTTCTACTGTAGCACAGTCCCACAGAATCCCTCCATCTTGGTTATGTGTATACTAACACAGACCACCGTGTCTTAGGTCTGGGATTTTCTTCAGTGTGATGTCTCAGTTGTATTATGGTGTCAGTCATGTCCAGCTTCATGTCCACTCAGAAACAAATGATGAATGAATGAAGTTTGAACCCTGTGGTTAAAAACACCGACCAGCTCATGTGTAAGCCCAGCCTTGCCTAAGGGAGTGGCCCAGGAACTGGGGCCAACAGGGCAGCAGACCCAGCAGTCTGGGAACGGTCCCATCTGTACATGACAGCAGCCCCCGCGGTGCGGGAGGCTTTGGGCTCTCACACGCACACATACACTTTCTCTCTTGCACACATTCCAAGATCATGACAGGTTTATGTCTCCTCCCATCTCCTGCCGCCTTCCAAAGGGTTTCCCACGCACTCGTTATCCAGCGGGAACATGCTGAGCATTTCCCCTCCAGGGTTCAGAGAGGTGTCGCCTCTCTCCCTCCCTCTCTCTCTCTCTTCCCCTCCCTCTCTTTATCTCTCCCTCTCTCTTCCCCTCCCTCCAGTGTTCAGAGAGGTGTCGCCTCTCTCCCTCCCTCTCTCTCCCTCTCTCTTCCACTCTCTCCAGAGTTCAGAGTTGTCCCCTCCTACCCTCCTTCCTTCCCTTTCTCGTCATTCACTCGCTTGATTCAGGGAAAAGTGAGCTGTGGAGCTCTGCCCTGGGCTCATGTTAGTAAGACAAACCGTAGTAATGCAGTGCTCTGGGGCACAGGGAGGGAGGGAGGGAGGGAGGGAGGGACAGGGGTATGCCTGCAGAGTTGCATAACACCCCTGGTAGGTTCACTTTCCTGCTGTGAGCAGCACACAAACCAACACAGGCTCACACACACACAGTTGCATCGTCAAAATAAATGGTTTCTGAAGGACAGAGTATGTTGGGAGGTGAGGAGATGAGGATATCAGATTGGGGAGGGGGGGGGACAGTACAGGCTCCACTGAGAGGAGAGAAGCATGAATGAGCTGTGGTGGTGAATGAGAATGCTGCAGCGTAGGCGGACCAGCTGAAGGCTACAGCTGCATAGTTGTTAGAACAGCCTCACAGGATAGCCTGGCTAGCTGGCTGGCTGGCTGTTCCACATAGGGCAGAGTGTATGCAGAGCTTCCTGTCCCCAGGTCCCCAGGCAATTCAGAGGAACTGCAGCCTGTTAAAAGCTGCTCTACAGCCTCAGTCAGTCGGTTAGTGTGGCCTGCCTTATTTCTGCTCAGGACTGATGATGTTTCTGGTGGCGGTCGCCAGCGTTGGGGGGGCCCCCTGTGCATCAGTAATGCCAGTATCTGACACGTGCCGTATGATGAAGCAGCAGGTGACCTCTGACCCCGTGTGTGTGATCGCAGGGCCATGTTCATGAGCGGCTTGAGTGAGAGTAAACAGACGCACGTCCACATGAGGAACATGGACCCAGCCACGCTGCAGATCATCATCACATACGCCTACACAGGGAACCTGGCCATCAGCGACAGCACTGTGGAACCACTCTACGAGACGGCCTGCTTCCTGCAGGTAGCACACACACAGACACACGCAGACACACGCAGACACACACACAGACACACACACAGACACACACATTCCTTGTCCTGTCTCGCTCCATGCAGTCCTTCCTCTCTCTAAGAGCCTTTGTATCCTCAGTTTTCTCTTATTCATCTTCCACTCAGTCAGAATCCAACATCATACATCTTTATGACTGATGCCTTGGAAGGGTGCATGAGCTTGTTTCCCTCGTCCTCCCCCTCTTCTCTAACCCCCCCCTGGCCCTCTTCCTCTCCAGGTGGAGGACGTCTTGCTGCAGTGCAGGGACTACCTGGTGAAGAAGATCAACGCTGAGAACTGCGTGCGCATGCTGAGCATCGGCGACCTGTTCAGCTGCAGCGAGCTGAAGCAGAGCGCCAAGCGCATGGTGGAGCAGAAGTTCCCTGTGGTGTACCGCCAGGAGGCCTTCCTGCAGCTGTCCCACGAGCTGCTGGTGGACGTGCTGAGCAGCGACAACCTCAACGTGGAGAAGGAGGAGACGGTGCGAGAGGCGGCCATGCTGTGGCTGGAGTACAACACGGAGGCTCGCTCCCAGCACCTGTCCTCCGTGCTCAGCCAGATCCGCATCGACGCCCTGTCTGAGGTGGCCCAGAGAGCCTGGTTCAAAGGTCTGCCGCCCAACGACCAGTCAGTAGTGGTCCAGGGCCTCTACAAGTCCATGCCCAAGTTCTTCAAGCCCCGCCTGGGCATGACCAAGGAGGAGATGCTCATCTTCATGGAGGCCACGGCCGAGACGACGGGGGACGGCGTCCACATGATGGGCGGGCCGGGCCACACGGTGGTGTGCTACAGCCCGCAGGCCGAGAAGGTGTACAAGCTGAGCAACCCCCCCGGAGACCTGCAGAAGGTGGGCACGCTGGTCACCCCCGACAACGACGTGTTCATCGCCGGCGGGCAGATCCCGCTGAAGAACTCCATCACCAACCACGGCAAGAGCGGCAAGCTGCAGGCCGTGTTCCGCTCGGTGGACACCTTCTTCTGGTTCGACGCCCAGCAGAACGCCTGGGTACCCAAGACGCCCATGGTGTGCGCCCGCATCAAGCCGTCGCTGGTCTACTGCGAGGGCTACATCTACGCCATCGGGGGCGACAACGTGGGCGGCGAGCTGAGCAAGCGCACGGTGGAGCGTTACGACTGCGAGAAGGACGAGTGGAGCATGGTGAGCCCTCTGCCCTGCGCCTGGAGCTGGAACACCTGTGTGGCCGCTCACCACTGCATCTACGTCCTGACCCACGACCTCATGTACTGCTACTTCCCCCGCGCTGACGCCTGGGTGGAGATGGCCATGCGCAAGACCAGCCGCTGTTTCGCCTCGGCTGCCGCCTTCGGCGACCTCATCTTCTACATCGGCGGGCTGCACGTGGTCAGCAACTCGGGGGTGCGCCTGCCCACCAGCACCATCGACGGCTCCTCCGTCACCGTGGAGATCTACGACATCAACAAGAACGAGTGGCGCCTGGCCGCCAACATTCCCGCCAAGCGCTACTCGGACCCGTGCGTGCGGGCCGTGGTGCTGCTCAACTCGCTGTGCATCTTCATGAGGGAGACCCACATGAACGAGCGGGCCAAGTACGCCATCTACCAGTACGACCTGGAGCTGGACCGCTGGTACCTGAGGCAGCCTGTGTCTGAGCGCGTGCTCTGGGACCTGGGCAAGGACTTCCGCTGTGCTGTGGGGAAGCTGTACCCCTCCTGCCTGGAGGAATCCCCCTGGAAGCCCCCCACCTACCTCTTCTCCCCCGATGGAGCTGAGGAGTTTGAGGTGGATGGGGAGATGGTCTCCCTCCCCCACGTGTAGCTGTAACCTCACACACACAGACACACACATGCATATACCGGCTCCCTGGAAGTGAGCTGGACCTGCAGTGTGGAGGTGTGGACCTGCAGTGTGGAGGTGTGGACCTGCAGTGTGGAGGTGTGGACCTGCAGTGTGGAGGTGTGGTCCTGCAGTGTGGAGGTGTGGTCCTGCAGTGCGGAGGTGTGGTCCTGCAGTGTGGAGGTGTGGTCCTGCAGTGTGGAGGTGTGGTCCTGCAGTGTAGAGGTGTGGACCTGCAGTGTGGAGGTGTGGTCCTGCAGTGTGGAGGTGTGGTCCTGCAGTGCGGAGGTGTGGTCCTGCAGTGTGGAGGTGTGGACCTGCAGTGTGGAGGTGTGGTCCTGCAGTGTGGAGGTGTGGTCCTGCAGTGTAGAGGTGTGGACCTGCAGTGTGGAGGTGTGGTCCTGCAGTGTGGAGGTGTGGTCCTGCAGTGTGGAGGTGTGGTCCTGCAGTGTGGAGGTGTGGACCTGAACAGTGTTAAGCACCACAGAACAATAAGGGTTTGATGTTATTATCTGTGTTCCATAAGGACCTGAGGACCAGGCTCCATACAAATGCTTTATTCAACTGAATTAACAGCCTGTTTCTGCCCCCCCCCTGCATCTAGCCAGGCTTGGACAGACCAGATCCCCCCTTCAAATACTAGTAATCTGGAGGGAGGAAAGAAATATGTTCTTTTTTCTCCTTTTTTGTTGTTGTTGTTCTTTAGTCAGTGGGGACTTCTGTCTGGTATTATTCCAAGTCTGTTCACAATACTGTTTCTACAATGTGAGAATCTGAAAAGTCATCTGATCTGTGATGGTGATGATGATGCACTTACTGGTAAACCTCCTTGGAATGACAATGGCAACTGTACCAAAATCTGTACCCTCCCTCCCTCCCTGCCTCCTCTCCCTCCCAGACCTCCTCTCCCTCCCTCCCTCCCTGCCTCCTCTCCCTCCCAGACCTCCTCACCCTCCCTCCCTCCCTGCCTCCTCTCCCTCCCAGACCTCCTCTCCCTCCCTCCCTGCCTCCCTCCCTCCCAGACCTCCTCACCCTCCCTACCTCCCTGCCTCCTCTCCCTCCCAGACCTCCCCTCCCTCCCTCCCAGACCTCCTCTCCCTCCCTCCCTCCCTGCCTCCTCTCCCTCCCAGACCTCCTCTCCCTCCCTCCCAGACCTCCTCTCCCTCCCTCCCCCTGGTTCCCCCTTCCTCCTTCTCATCTCACACCACTGTTGTTGAAACCAGGTCCATCTCAGTGCTGGGCACCAGGAGAACAGAACAGGTCTGTAGGGGGCAGGGGGAAAGGGGGCAGGGGGTGGCACAGAGGAGTGAGGAGGAGGCTCACCAAGGTGACTGCAGGTCCGGTCACCAGCCTCCACCCTCTCCTCAGACTCCACCCTGCTGCCCCAGGTCCCTTCACCCTCCCTGGCCACCCGCCTGCCTGCTCTCCCAGCCTGGCTGGATCTCTGGATCTCTTCACCAGCTCATCTGTTTTTCCACACAACCTTGGGTAGCAACTCACACCTCCACTTTCTGTACAACCATAGATTTTTGGGTTCATGCATTTTTATTTCCAAGCTGCTGAAATATATATGAATATAAAGATATATATTTTTCATATGTTTAAAAGACAAACTGTTTTAGTGTGGGGAAAATAACCAGGTCTATTTTGTATTAGTCTTTTTTTTAATTTAATGTCAGACATTACTGTAGTGTGATTGTGTATAGGTATCAATTTTTTTCCTATCAGATTTAAATTTCTTGAGTGAAATATTGAGGAATCTTGCTGCTGATTGGGTCCAAGAGGAGAGGCTGGCCCAGGCTGTTGCTATGGAAATTGTCCCGGCAACCACTAGCAGTAGTGGAGGGGAGTGTGGGGGGGAGGGGGGGAGGGGCTCTTCCTCTTACCTTAAAAACATGAGCACAGGTGCTTCATGACAAACCTTACTAGCATGTTTGGCTGCATCATGTTCTTTTGGCACTGTATTTTGAATAAACGTTAATTTATTAAAAAAACATACCAAAACGATTCAGAATCTTAAAAAAAAAAAAAAAAAAAAAAAAACATATTATCCTGCTGTGTGATTGGTCAAGTGAGACATGGGTGTGATCATGTGACAGCCCTCGCTGGGTCCCTGGGTTCATATGGCCCTATGATGTCATGGTGTTGTGGGCCAGCACGTGTGTGTGTGTGTGTGTTCAGCTGTGGCCTCCCTGCCCGGGCCCCCCCCAGCCCCCCTGCCCCCACCACCAGGGTGACTCGCTCGCAGCCTTTGTTGTTGGGTTGACCTACATTTGACAGCCCAGATCCCCATGCTGCCGGCTTCAGACAGGGGCTGTGCTGGGCTGAGCTTCTTTAACACTGACAAGTGTTACATGTGTTCTGGTGGGGTAGATGCTGCTTTAGCTGCAGAAAAGCACCATTATCACTTGTTTCTTTTTGAATACTTCCAAAGCATTTGTCAGGAAAACGTGTTGTGAATTACATATCACAACACGGATGGAATACATTCATATAGTTTAATACACTTTTCAAATATAGTGTCAGATGATTTAAAAAAAGATAATGCTACCAGAGTATTCTTATAATTAATACATATTTTCCATGATTCACTAACAACATTAGAGCATACAATAGTCAAAAATACAAGCTAAAACAGACTTTTAACAGAATGACAGTTCTCCATATATAATCCCTAGAAAACCTGGACTTGATCTGAAGAGCATGCTTTTGAATACAATTGTTAGAAACCCAAGTCCTCCGTTTCAAATGATGGTCCAAATAGAAAGTTTGCAGGGGGGGGGGGGGGGGGGGTGGGGGGGGGACTGTAAGCACCTCAACATGACAAGTGTTCAAGCTAGCTACGCATCAGAATGACAAACCTGTGGTCCATATGCCCTAACATTTGTTCCAGTGTCTTCATAACAAAATAAGGGAATTTTCAGTGATTAATACACAGGACAAACGAAACACAATAATAAATAAGTCATCCCACAGCATTTGTTTCAGTATAAAGTTTCACTATTGGTGTCACCCAAAATATCTCCCAATCTACAGGAGACGAGCTCCTGAGGGGCAAACCTAGTGGATCTCCTGGGAAAATACCAAAGAAATACAGACTTACTACTCTGGTAGCCAAGTCATACATGGACTAGAACCACAGGTGTCAAGATCCAGTCCTGGAGGGTCCAGCACACCTCCACGGCCCTTCATTAGGACCAGGTGAGGAGAGCGGCCCTCGAGGACTGCAGTTTGACACCTCTGGACTAGACGCATGAAAAGGTCAAATGTTTGATAAAAGACATGTTGGGCTTACATGTAGGCCCCTGAAGGTCCCTTCAGAACCCTGGGGTTTTCCACTCATAAAGCACTTTGCAAACAGGGACAAGGTCAACTAACTGGACGTTTTGACAGTGAACATCCAGTGACCCGATGTCCAGCTGTCCTTCCTGGACTGTCTTCTATAAACGCAGCTTTGTGGCATCATCACAACATGCATGTTTCTGAAGAGGAGAGCAGCTGTGTGGCCAGATCACGTTAGCGTCTGTGACAGCATCACTGGACAGGATAGGAAGGCTTTTCTTACACTCGTTTAGTTTTTTTTCTATGACAGCATTCTGCCGGTGTTAAGTGCCTGACCTTAACACGGGTATCCAGCCACAGCAGAAATGAAGCTTCAGAGCTCCATACAAGGGGGAGGTTGTTCACAGGCGGGGGGGGGGGGCAGCTGATACTAACAGAAATGGACTGGTCAGGTGAGACAGATTTTGCTGCTTTCCCCCCAAAAAGAAGAAAAATGAATAGTTCAGGTTGAACAGGTCGTCAACATGATCAGTCCAGCACATCCAGACTCCTTCCTCTTTAATTTACTGCTGTTGAGTAGTGTAGTGAGCGGGGTCAGGGGTCAGGGGTCAGACTACTTGGAGAAGATCTGACCGCAGACTGGCCCAGGGTGGAGAACCAGGAAGACATAGCAGACTTTGCACTGGTCAGAACCTCACCTACCGACTGACCTGGAGGACGAGAGAGAGTCAAGACATCTGAAGGAAACTTTAACAGTTATCTTTTAAAAAGGGTTTCAATGAAGCTACCACAGATTTGACCACACACAGATAAGGACTACAGGGAAGATGACACGTATTGATTTTTGTCCCATGTTTTAATTCCACATTTATCTATTTCCTAAGGCTGTGGAGGTAATCCACTAAGTACAGGGAGGTGGGTTTGGAAGTGCCACTTTAAGATGTGCGTCTTTCCCCTCTCCTAATGTGAGCCTTCTTACCAACAGCCTTCCCCGTCTGAACCACACTGCGACTGGTGGTGACCATGACACTCCCGAGCTTCTTCCCTCTCTCGCTGTTCTGCACAGAGCTGGGGGGGTGAGGGGGGTGACGGGGGGGGTAGAAAACAAGCACGGTCACCAGAAATGCATCAACCATCTGACACATTTCTCCATCCAAGGTACCGAGGGCTGCTAGCTTATCTATCGCTAGCTTTCCTGCCCTTAACAAGACGCTTCTGTTCTGCATCGGTCACAGAAGCAACCACAGCAAATGTATCCCCCCAGACTCCCCCCAGACTCCCCCCAGACTCCCCCCAGACTCCCCACTGACTCCCCACTGACTCCCCCAGACTCCCCCCAGACTCCCCCCAGACTCCCCACTGACTCCCCCCAGACTCCCCACTGACTCCCCCCAGACTCCCCCCAGACTCCCCCCAGACTCCCCACTGACTCCCCCCAGACTCCCCCCAGACTCCCCCCAGACTCCCCACTGACTCCCCCAGACTCCCCCCAGACTCCCCACTGTCTCTCTGAAAAGCAGATAAATGTCATAGGATGAAGTGACGACAGTCTGGACTGTCTGATGCATCACATGATCACAGCGCTACGCTAACCCCCTCCCCTCCTTCCCTCCCTTTGGAAGTTACCACGGCAACCTGTGAAATTTGCACGCATACTTGCACAGGCACAAGCGCACACACACACACACACACACAGACACACAGACTCCACCACGTGTGTGCGCTCGCTCAGAGCAGCTGATGTCCAGAGATATCTGCACTAATCTTAGCGGCTCTGTACCAGTCACTCTGTCCTGGACACACTGTCCCTCTGTCCTGTCATGACGCTCCACACTCACTGACCTCCTGATGGCCCCTTACTACAAAACAAACATCCCCAGACCTGCTATCTCCAGCAGGGACACTTCAGAGTGACTGAGGGACTGGAAGTGTCTTAACTGTCTGCTGGGCTTTCTGTGGAGTGTGGAGGCCTGAGGGTCTTGGAGGGGTTTTCAAGAGGTGCTACTGGTCTCCCAGGGTCCTGGGGGGGCTAGGGGGGCTGGGGAGGGGGGCTAGGGGGGCCGGGGAGGGGGGCTAGGGGGGCCGGGGAGGGGGGGCTAGGGGGGGCCGGGGAGGGGGGCTTCTGTGACAAAGATCTGAGTGTTGAAGATCATAATTGGCCCCAGTTCATCGTCCAAAACGGAGGAATGGTAACTGTGTGTGTGGGCGTGCGTGTGCGCGTGTGTAAGAAAGAGTGTGAGTGTGTCACAGCTAGGTAAGTAGGGTGAGTGTGTCACAGCTAGGTAAGTAGGGTGAGTGTGTCACAGCTAGGTAAGTAGGGTGAGTGTGTCACGGCTAGGTAAGTAGGGTGAGTGTGACTGTACTACCGCCCCCTAGGCTGAGTCCACCTCCCAGCACATGGCTGTATGCTGAGTCCTTCTCTGAGTCAGGCTGTCCCAGCAGACCTGACAGTGTGTGTGGACCAGGAGTCTCCCTGTAACATGAAGC